>OU015502.1:3403096-3437513 GCA_907164885.2 Dolomedes plantarius
ATTGAATTCGAAATTCAATTGAATGACTCAATTGAATGAATGATTCTTTTCAATGGATATTTTAAAATGAAGATATTTAAAAAACTAAACTGTTTTGACCTAGGGTGTTCACTGGAAATTTTCATATTTTTTAAAGGGCTTTCATGATATGTAACTTTTGTGGTATTATTTTTCAAGAAAAATTTCCGAAAATAGCGTCGCAATCTTAAGATGTTCCCGACTTGGTCCGTCCCGGAATGGTTACCTACACTTTTTCTACTCTTCGCTTTTATATAAGCAAATATTGCTGCTGTTATGCTTTACTTTCGATGTATATATATTAATTTTACTTCCAATCATTTATAAATTCTGATGCTTATATGTCTTTTAGTATGTGACTTAGAACAGATCAGTTCCTCCCCCAAAAAAATCAAAAATTGAAACCGACTGTATAAAGAAGCTTCTAAGTAGGAAAGCATCAATTATTCCTGCACGACTGGAATAATCAAACTTAAGCAATTAATCAATGGAATATGTAGAAAGATTGCACGTTAATACCTGCATGCATGATTCGTAGTTTGTAAAATTTCCGCCCCACATTTCAAGTTTACTCATTGTTTGACAGTCCACAGAACGAATTTTATCTGCAGTGTATCTAATCACTTGCCAAACAAGGAATTCGAACGCTGAAGTAAAGCTGATGGTCTGAAATCGGGAGAATATAACGGATGTTTCACCGCAAACGTACTGCACTAAGCTACTATATACTACTAGCTGAATACCCATGCTTCGCTATGGAGTACATTCAAATTAAATATAACCGTCCATGTATGCAGTTAGTACCAAATAAATAAATAAATAAATGTATATATATATATATATATATATATATATATATATATATATATATATATATATAACCCTACACTATAAGAAGAATTACCATGCAAAATTTCAGACCTTTTGGTCCAGCGGTTTGGTCTGTGCGTTATCTGCCAGTCAGTCATGGAACTATTATTTATATATATATATATATATATATATATATATATATATATATATATATATATATATATATATATATATATATATATATATATACATATATAAATTGTAAGGGATATTTTTATAGATAAAATAATGTAGAAGAAAATATTCAAATTAAATCTAATAGGACATAGTAAAGAATATCGTACAGTTAATATATTACAATGTGAGGTACATATCTTTTACTGTATTTTAATGTTTCTTGGGTAATGTCCAATCGTCTGCCGCATTAGGAAGAAAAAAATACTTTTTTTTGTCTATTTCGGTGTTAGGCACGCGACGATAAATTTATTTAAAGTACCAGAAAAAGAAATCACGTGATCAGAATTTAATGAAGTTAATTCTAAAAATTTATTTTTAAAAATTCACCAAAAATCAGAAAATGGAGGTAAAGATTCGAAAAAGATTTCATTTTAAAAGAATTTTTATGATCTTTCTCGTGATATAAATTTTATAACCCTCAAATTATTATTTCAAATGCAAACTTAAAAAAAAAAAAGTTACTAAAACAGCTTCAAAATTTAATTTTAAAAAATATAAAAAGAATTTTTCAAGAATCTTTCTTAGTGCACCCCTACACTATAAGAAGAATCTCCGTGCAAATCTTCAGCCCTTTAGGTCCAGCGGTTTGGTCTGTGTGTCAGTCAGTCACGGAAATGTTATATATATATATATATATATATATATATATATATATATATAGATAAAGAACAATGAGCTGCACCTCAGATGTTTTTTTCTTGTTGTTGCTTATGCCGCTATGGCCTCTAGACTAGATCCTCAGTACGGATTACATGTGAAGGGAGAGAAAATAGTTTATAGAAAGAAATACACTGAAACATGGCAATTTTATTTTTACCCCGGCGATGGATAGCGGTGTTATTACAGCTTCCCTTTCAGCACGGCATTCCTATTTCTAACGGAAGACTGGCGTTAAACCAGATGACATCCAAGCCTTACTCCGGAATCGAACCGAAGCCCTCTGGGTGGAAGGCAGAGACGCTATCCTCTATGCCACGTGTTTTCTTTGTAGATATGTAAAACCGATCTTGTGTCGTCTCTTTAGTCATGTTGTAAAGAAATTGTCTGTTCTTTTATACAAGACGCTTGAGTTTCCTAATGCAATCATCTATTACTCTCAATTTTGGAAACACGAGACATGTTCTAAACTTATTTATGACTGCTTCCTTGAAACACCGGAAGTTCTATTGCTGCTTCTTACTCAATATTCCATGTCATGGCACTAACAAAACACCACCACCAACAACAACAAATGTGTCAGTAAAACGATTTTTGAATCATTTCTCTACCATACAAGGTGGGCCCATAAAGTAACCGGACAATTTTTTATAAATAATAAAAATACTACTCATCTTCAAATAAATTTATCCCCCTTCAAAATAATCGCCAAAGGAGTCTATAAAATTTCTCCAACGTATCTCGAAGCCATCGAAACACTGTTTATAGGCTTTGGAACTAACCGTTCGAAAAATACGTGTAACATTTGATTTAAGATCCGAGACGTTTTCAAATCTCTGTCCTTTCATGGCCATCTAAAGCTTCGGAAAAAAGAAAAATCAGCTGGCGATAAGTCGGGAGAATATGGTGAGTGATTTATCACTATAATTGAATGCTTAGCAAGATATTGCTGCACAGAAATTGATGTATGGGGCCTAGCATTATCATGTAAAAGTAACCATTGCCCAGAATCAAACAGTTCCTTCCTAACTGGCGTTACCCATGTAAGGTTTACATAAGATTCGATCCACAACAATTGAACTTCTAGGTGAATAAAGTTAAAGAAGCTGCTTAAGATTGCTCCATACGCGGTTGGTATAAATACCAGGCAGCTAGATGGAGGTAAGAGGAAGCGAAAGGAAGTGAGAGGAAGTGAAAGGAGGAGTAGAGCTGACGAAACTGAGTATCGAGCTGGAGCTAATCTTAGAGTCTGGTTTAATAATAGTTGAGTTTTGCGAACAGCCGCTGGAGGCATAGCTAGGTTGCTTCAAACCTACACAAGTTCTCCCCTTCAAAATTTTTCCCATTCAAGATTAATTTAAATTTCAGCTCAAATACATTTGTTCATCAGGAGAAAATCTTTCAGGCCAATGAGTTTTTCGGATAAATTGTCATCATTTGTTTTTAAGGAAGATCACTGAAGTTTTGGATTCATGGGGTAGTTAATTTTCTTTCTTTTTTCCTTTTTATAGGGTGCATACTTTGTATCTCGCTGTAATAATGATATTTTAGTGTCATCGGGCTTACGTCTTTTACATGTTTTGTGTTGGCAAAAAGAAAGACTCAAAGGTTGAAACAAAATGCTTGCCCCTTTATTTCTAGAAGATAATATGTTAATACAAACTGATATCTTTCACATACAAGAAATTATTTCTGTTGTACAGAGGGTCGTTCGCACTTTATGGAAACGATTTTGATGGTTAAGTTTTATGTATAAATGCCGTAGTTTTGCAGTTTTTTTCCTTCTATCTGTTAGCCATGGTTCTTGACAATAGCTCTAGATCGAATTTTCCATGAAAGTAAACTTTTTCTTAGTAGTGTCATGTCAATTTTACCCCATTCATCTTGGACCGTTTCCTAAGGATCGTTTTAATAAACCGAAAGCGGAAAAGTCTATTAGAGAAGCCTCAGGTAATTTTACAAGTACTTCATTAATTGGGATACACTTTGTTCCTGATTCTGATTATTTCTTTGCTAAATAAGCGACAGTGGATTTAGATGTGTGACTAAAGGCTTTGTCCATATGAGGATCAACTTTATCAATGTCCTTTCCATATAAGGCTGGGATTTCTTCTTCAAAAATTTGTTCTCAAATATTCTGCTGATAGTAGAGGGAATTCATTTTGGCCTTACTTGAGACTGTTTTGATTTTTAATTTGTCGTTGTAACAAAATCCTGCACCTATCAGGAATCCCTTTAGGAACTTTTCTATACACTGACAAAGCCATTTCGTGCGTTCTCTCCCGTCAATTGAGGAACAGAAAATTGATCTTTTTTTATTACATTCACTAAAATACACCCATGCATCATCGAGTGTTACCACAAATTTCCATTTTTCAGCAGCTAGGTTTTTTTTCAGTTAATTTTCTACAGTTTATTTTCCTCTCAGCAATATGCTTTGGCAAAAGCAGATGAACTTTAGGTTTAAACATCTTTTTCAACTTCAAATCTTAATGAAGGATTTTACTTACAGTGCCAGAAGACATTCCAAATTTCGATGCAATGGAGCTTTGAGTCGGCAGATTTTCTTTTAGGATCAGAGACTTCACTTTCTTGATATTTACCTGCATTCGAACAGTCTTAGGATGAGGTTTCGTGGTCATGTTTTCATTTTATCTTTCAGTTAGACTTTTTATCGTTCAAAATTAATATATCATAAATATCTCTTTTTGAAATGCCATAATCGCGATTTTTACACCTCTTTATAATTTGTTGATATGATTATTTCACTTCGGAAAGCGCAGTTATGTAACCTTCAAACCATCTATCCATTTTAGGAGCCATTTTCAAAATAAATCTTTTATTTCACATTCCAACAAAAATAAAATAGTAGCAGACGATTATTCTGAAGTTGCCAAATTTGTATCTCAAAATGCAAACGTCAAAAATAAATTGCAAAATTGTATACATAAAGTGCGAATGACTTTCTGTACATAAATAAAATCATATCCTAAAGACTTAAAAGGAATTTTTATTTTAAAAGGAATTTTAGGAGTCCAATTATTGAAATAAAAATTCACATGATGGTGATCTAAAAGAAAACAATTTTCTTTGTGGAAAAAAAAATTCTTTATTTAAATGAAGAATAAACGGCTTCAAGGGTATAATTTGATCCGAAAACGGAGGCTATTACCATGTTTTTATTAACTTGCTTTCCTGTGTGTTTGCGTGTGAATTTGTCTAGTACAAATCTTGCAATCGATTTTTAACTAACCTCCCAACTAGCTAGACATTTGAAACTTTTAGAATAGCTCAGAACACGATGACAATGCATTATTTTAATACTTTTAGCCATCTTTAAGCATATTTTAATTAATTTTCAGTTATTTTCAGTTAATTTTGTTTTGTAGACTGGTGCAGCCATCTATTGGCCGGAAAGGAAACTAGTCAAATGCAACAAGTCAAACAAGTCAAATGCAAGTTAACTTCCAATTAACTTCATTTACTTTCAAGTCAATGAGATAATTCATCAAAAAAAATTTTAAAAAGTATTTATTAATATATAGAATTGTCAAATTTATATGATTCAACAGAAAATTTAAAAACATGGTATAGGAAAAGTCTTTTTATCTTGTAATTTTTTTATAATTTGTTTCCAAAATTCTAGAGGAGAGCCGTAAAGAAAGTGATAAAGAAAGCAGATGCGGCTCGCGAACTGCAGTTTGGCCATCCCAGCTACATAACAGAATTTAATTTAAATAGAGTCTAGCCATGATACGTTTACCAGCTAGTATCGTCATGAACTCCGGTGATATCATTATATATAACTAGCTGAAAACCCGTACTTCGCTACGGAGTACATTCAAATTAATTTCAATGGTCAATATATGCAGTTAATGCCAAATATATATATATAAATCTAATATATATATATATATATATATATATATATATATATATATATATATATATATATATATATATATATATATATATATATATATATATATATATAATAAATACAATGATCAATGTATGCAATTGATGAAAAAAACACGATAAAATACATTTATAAAAAAATCGTAACAGATATTTTTATAGGCAAAATAATGTGGAAGAAAATATTCAAATTAAATCTAATAGAATATACTGAAGACTACAGTAGAGTTAATGTGGTACAGTTTGAAGAACATTTCTTTTACTGTATTTTAATATTTTTTGGATAATGTCCAATCGTCTGCCGCATTAGCAAGAAATTTTTTGTCTATTTCGTTGTTATTCACGTGAAGCAAAATTAATTTAGAGTACCACAAAAAGAAAAGAAACCACGTGATTAACATTTCATAAATTAAATTATAAAAATTAATCTTTAAAAATTCACCAAAAATCAGAAAATGGAGGTAAAGATTCGACAAAACTTTCATATTAATAGAATTTTTATGATCATTCCGAGATATAAATTTTATAACCCTCGGATTATTATTTTAAATACAAACTTTAAAGAATGTTACAAAAACAGCTTAAAAATTTAATTTAAAAAAATATAAGTAGAATTTATGAAAAATCTCTCTTAGTCCACCCGTGCACTATAAGAAGAATCAATCGCCATGCAAAATTTCAGCCATTTAGGTTCAGCGGTTTGGTCTGTGCGTTATATGTCAGTTAGTCAGTCAGTTACGGAACTGTTATGTATATATATACACTTATGGACAAAAAAATTGGCTCACCAAGTAGGAGTCGTCAAAATGAAAAGAATTTTTTCATACGTAATGACTACTTTGATAGAAGTAAATGATAAGAAAATCAAAGAAAAAGGATAATTTATTTCAGAGAAAAAGGCAAAAGAACGGAGGAGTTAATACTCCGTTGGACCCCCTATAGCGCTAATGCACGATGCGATACGATCGGGCATTGAGTCATACAAGTTCTGTATGCTGTCTTGAGACATTTCGTTCCATATTTGCTGTAACCTTGCCTCTAGTTCGTTCAAACTCGTGGGATGCCCAACTTGTCGTCCCAAATTATCCCAGATATAGGGGGGAACCCCAGGATAGGGGGGAAGGAAGGGTAGTAACAGTGCAGAGACAGTCTTGTGACACCCTTGCCATATGGGGCCGAGCAATGTCTTGTTAAAAAATAGTTCCTGGGAGCCGTTGCATGAGTGGCAACACATGTGGTTGCAGGATTTCATGAACATACCGCTGGGCTGTCATGGTGCCACGGAACAATACTAGGGGTGACCGTGTATTGTAGGCAATGGCACCCCATACCATCACACCAGCTGTGGGAGCGATGTGCCGCTGTACAGCAAAGGCAGGATTGAAGCGTTCACCACGGGCTCTCCACACACGAACACGATTATCATCACTGTCGAGATTGAATCTGCATTCGTCGCTAAAGACGACCTGGTTCCATTCCGCTGCAGTCCAGTTTCCTCGTGAGCGGCAAAACTCCAAACGGAGGCGTCGATGGGTGGCCGTCAAGGGCAGCACACGTAATGGGCGCCGCGATACCAACAGTCCTTCAGCCAGGCGCCTTCGTATGGTTCGAGAATACACAGAGGCCCCTAGTGAAGGTGCTACCTGTGCCTGGATGGCAGCCGATGAAGCAGTTGGCTGTACGCGAGCATTTCTTACGATGTGGCGGTCTTCTCGACGACTGGTCTGTCGATGGCGTCCTGAGCCTGGTCTTCGTGTACATGACATCTCTCGGGTCCACCGGTCCCAACACCTCCTCACAACACAATCAGAGCGGCCTAATTGACGAGCTACTCGCCTAGCTGACCACCCAGCTTCCATCATCCCGACGATTCTCTCCCTCTCAAACTGCGACAACTGCTTATATTGTCTTCGAACACGGCGTAATGGAATGTCTATCTCAGCTCTTCCTTTGTAAATGATTCAGCACACTCAAACAAGCTTTGGTTACCTGTTTTATACTCCACAGAGTACGATGTTCAATGTCCTCTACCGGCTATACGTAATGCGCAATCACGCTGCATTTCTAATCATTTGCATATCTCCCCGACATGTACCTTCATTACAAGTTTCGTTACGATCTCGCAATTATTTCTTGGTGCGCTAATTTTTTTGTCCATGAGTGTATATATATATATATATATATATATATATATACTAGCTGAAAACCCGTACTTCGCTACGGAGTATATTCAAATTAAATACAACGGTCAATGTATGCAATTCATGCCAAATATATATATATATATATATTATATGATAAATACGGCTATCAAAGTATACAATTGATGTAAAATATATACATATATATATATATATATTTCTAAGAAAATCGTAAAGGATAATTTTATAGATAAAATAATGTAGAAGAAAATATTCAAATTAAATCTAATATAAAGAATACTAAATAATATAGTACAGTGTGTAGAACATTTCTATTACTGTATTCTAATATTTTTTTCGATAATGTCCAATCGTGTGCCGCATTAGCAAGGAAAACAAATATTTTTTGTTTATTTAGTTGTTATGCACGTGACGATAAGTTTATTTAAAGTACCAGAAAAAGAAATCACGTGATCAGCATTTAATAAATTAAATTCTAAAATTTAATCTTTAAAAATTCACCAAAAATCAGGAAATTGAGGAAAAGATTCGAAACAGAATTCATTTTGAAGGAATTTTTATGATCTTATTCGTGGTATAAATTTTATAACCCTCAAAGTATTATTTTAAATGCAAAAGTAAAAAAACTTTAAAAAACAGCTTAAAAATTTAATTTAAAAAAATCTAAGTAGAATTTTTGAAACATCTTCCTTAGTGCACCCCTACACTATAAGAAGAATGGCCATGCAAAATTTCAGCCCTTTAGTTCCAGCGGTTTCGTCTGTGCGTTGTATGTCAGTCAGTGAATGAGTCAGTTGCGGAACTGTTATATATATATATATATATATATATATATATATACACTGCTGGCCACCCAAATTGCAACACCAAGAAAGACAAGAGATATCACAACAAAATTTATTTTGTAGATAACATGTTGACCAAGTATCAAATGATTAAATTTATAGACTTCTGTGAAGTGTGGTTCCTGCCAAAATCGGTAGCCAGAGTAGCCGCCATTGTTGGAGATCACCGCTGCCACACGCCTCGGCATTCATTCAAAGAGACTTTCGATGAGTTCTTGGGGTACAGCAGACTAAGCAGCTTCCACACGTTGCCAAAGTTGATCTGCTGTGGCAGCTGGGGATGGAATCTGGGTCAATCGTATAGCAACCATGGACCACATGTTTTCTATCGGCGAAAGATCCGGAGAGCGAGGCGGCCAGGGAAGCAATTCAATCTGGCGATTGACGAAAAACCATTGGACAATGCGTGCCACGTGTGGTCGCGCATTATCCTGTTGAAATATGGCTGTGGGCAAGCCCTGAAGGTAAGGAAGGACAACTGGCTCCAACACCTCGGAGATGAAGCGCTGGCTGTTTAAAGTACCGGCAATGCGTACTAGAGGTGTGCGAGAGTGATATCCAATACCGCCCCATACCATAATACCCGGTGCAGGACCAGTGTGGCGGTGCATAACGCAGCTGTTCAGCATCCTCTCTTCACGGTGTCTCCAGACTCGAATGCGACCATCGTGGTGTTGCATACAGAAGCGTGACTCGTCAGTAAAGACAATTTCATTCCATTCTGCCGTCCACATCCTTCTGTCATCGCATCATTGGCGGCGGAGACGTCTGTGGTTCTGCGTCAAGGGTAGACAATGCAATGGACGTCTTGCGGACAGACCACTCTGCTGTAAACGGCGTCGAATGGTAATCTCAGACACTGGATGATGCGTTACAGACTGCATGTGCTGTGCTATGGTTCGTGATGTGACTGAGCGATCCGTCACTGCCATGCGCACAATTTGCCTGTCATCACGTGAAGTGGTGCGCTGAGGGGGATGCGATCGAACACGCCGGTCCGTCGTACCCTCATGCATCCAACGATCACATATCCGCATTACAGTTGTTTGGTTTCGTCCAACACGACTACCGATTTCACTGAAAGATAATCCACAATCTTGGTAGGCCACTATCCTTCCTCTGTCGAACTCGGATACTTGATCAAAAGGTGATCGCTGTTTTGGACGAGGCATAATTGATCGTATTTTTGAAAAAAACACGAAAAAAAAACACAATTGCCGAACTTGAAATCGTCGAAATCTCCAAGCCTTAAATAGCGCTTTGAAGTGGCGCCACAGGCGCGCGTGATGTGCGTCTGCGCTGAAATTCCAATCATTTGCAACGCTCACCTCTGCTAATGCATGTTGTAAATTTCATGTTATTTGCATGTTTCCTTCAGGGTGTTGCATTTACAGTGGCCAGCAGTATATATATATATATATATATATATATATATATATATATGTATATATATATATATATGTATATATATATATATATATATATATATGTATATATATATATATATGTATATATATATATATGTATATATATATATATATATATATATATATATAAATATTGGTTTCCCTAGCCACTGCGGTAAAACCGGGGGTAACGAGCGAGCAGATCATTTTGCTAAAGAGGGTTGCAGGTTCCCACAACCCATGAACTCTTTCCCTTACCTCCGACCTCGTACTAAGAGACAAAAAATTCAGGGAGACAGTTGGCAATATACTTACAATGCAGACCGTGGGTAAGACTTGAAGTGAACCGGTATCTTTCCTTCGGAACATCCAAGACATGATGTTGTTGCAAATTTTAAATTAGTGACATATTAATTATTTTTTGCGTCGACACCTGCGTCGCTTCGGAGTTGCTACTTCTCCTGGCTGGGGAACCTATGGATTCCAATTTATTTTACCTAGTTCTCTTCATGACAAGAAATTTTCAGACGCGAATTTGTATAATGGAGGCTTCCCACTACTGGGATGACCGTTGGGAATTCTGTGCTTGCAGTGCAAAAGGTTTTAAGTCTAAAATGAGCTAAAATGAGTTATCAAACCAGGCATGTTTGAAAAATCAAGGGTTTCTGCAGGTTACAAAAAGCTAAGTCAAATTCCACTCCTAAATATTTTTAATTCATTAGGGAAGATTTGCGATATGTGAAACAAAACACAAGCATATTAGAATTAAAGGGGTTATGTCCCAGTCAAGGACTTAACATTCATTACTCAACAAAAATAAAATTAGAAAAATTTACTTAAAAAGATTAAAAATTAAATTTCAAAAAAATGGCTTTACAAAAGCCGGTTATTTTTCAATCCCATTTTTCTCAAAACTACGATTTTGGACTTGAAACTCCTTACACTGCAAACACATAATTATGATCACTGGACATTTCCCCCGATGCTGTTAAATGCCGCCGATATCTGAATAGACAAGATACCCTTCGGAGGTTTGAAGATAAACCCATTTCAGCCGTTGAAAAGTTTTTATTTTACCTTCAGAGAGGATTTTAAGGCTGTTGGCCATATGAGCTATTGGATTCGCTGACCTCAATAATAAATTAGAGAAAATTTCCCCTAATTTCAGTCTTGTATTTTAAGATTGTATTTTTAATTGCACTCCGTAACAGAGAAATGATATTTTTACTGATTTTTTATTGATATGTTTAACATTGCAGCTATGAGCAGAAGCTAATTTTTTTAATGTGGGTATCCGCGCAATAGGAACACGCTGGCTAACTATAAGTTAAAATAGGACGGAGATAAGAGTTGTAAATGAGGATTTAAATTAGCTATGCTTAAATTGCTGTTCCGAGCAATTAAGGGGTAAATTAGTCTTCTGGCTACTCTTAACTTATTCCTAACAGGGCAGATATGATATTTCGAAGTCACCTTTTTGTCTAAAACGACTCTTGGGTATTTTTCGGTGTCAGACCTGTGAAGTGTTTTGTTTCCACCTTGCATATGTTGAGTGTTGTATGTCTTTTTACGTTTATATGTGAACAGGAAAGTAACGAATGTTTCAGAGTTAATTTAAATTTTCTATTTTACGAGCCAATTTTGAATGGAGGACATGCGTTTATTGATATATTTAACTGCGAATTTAAAATTGTTACAGGTAGCGTAGAGGGCTGTGTTATCTGCGAAGATAGCTAATATAGTGTTAATATGTTCCGAGATTTCGTTCATAAAAATGTACATTCAAAAATCATCAAAACATTTCTGGTAGGACCATAGGAACAGGTATCTAACTGTGTTACCTAGGCCAAAGCCTTCTAACACAGATACTTATATTTCTATTTTTATAGAGTTTTGGTTCGGCTCTTCTACAGATAATATACAATATATCGCTTTATTTTATAATAATCGCTTATATTTAAATATACATACAAATGACACCATAATAAAGGAAAGGATATAATTAAAAAACATAATCACCTGTGATGTATTCAGATGGCATTGAAAAGCTGTTCATGTAATATAAGACATTTTTCCTTCCCACTTTTTCCAGACTTAGGACTGGCTGAGAGCAAAGCTTTATCTCAGGTGTGGTTAAAAAATGTTTTTCAACCTCTAATAGAGGTTTTCGTCAATATTTTGCCATGTTAAAACAAAGCATAGTCACGTGCATAAATAAAACATTGCATAAAATGAATATTAAGTCAGGAAAAATAATAAAAGATTAATTCTAAAATAAACAAGCTCATAATTACAACAAATCTACACTTAATAAAATATAGAAGTCAAAATAAATTTTGGAAAATCTAATACGAAAATCTTATTACACTCTCAGCAGTAGGCTTCATCTGGCTATCATACTGTCTAGCCATTTTATAAGTGAAATCCCTTGCCTCTTCCAAAATATCTTCATAGGAACTGCACCTGCAGAGGAAAAATATTTTAATTCTGACGATAGAAAATCCTCCTGCCCAGCCATAATGGTCAATTTTTCTGGGATCCGTGTACCTTTGCTTGAATGGAAGAGGGGCAGCATAAGTAACCTTAGGTCTCAAAATATTGTTTACAAAATCCGTGAGCGAAGATTGTAAAACCTTTTCATCTCCATATCCTCTTTCCAGTGTCAGGGACACAGATACAGTATTTTGAGATGTGCAAAAATCTTTACGCGCTGTTGCACGAGAAAAACACATATCAAAATCACTTTTAACTAACTTCGAACGAAATATGGATTCAAATTGAAAATGTGTGAGATTACGGTTTCTTTCCTTGGAGCACTATCTGGACGGTCCTTCACCAACCGTGGTCTGTAGGGAAATGAAACCCCATAAAGTGAATGGGGAGATTGGTCAAAATGCAAAAAAGCATTCAATTGGCTGGAATGTATGAGGATGTTTCATTGGTCAATTCAAACAGAGGTGCTCAGTGGTACTACTAGCGACGCCATCTATCGGCGTCTCACATAGAGGCAATTTAACACGAGATATAAATATTCAAATTTGAAATTTAAGAATGAATCAACATTAAGTAAATGTAAGATTTATATCTATAGCTGAGAGGTGATGAAAATTCAATACTTTTCGAACTGTTATAGTGTTTTGTTAAGTTTCATTTAAACTCGATATTATATCATCTTTCTTTATGAAAACGTGAAGATTCTGTTCAATTTTTTTAAAGCAAACTTATTTGTATTATTCAAAAATAGCTCATTGAATTGAGGAGAATGACTTTTGGGATATTTTATATTTTGTGGATATAAAATAATCTATAAAACTGATGTTTGGAAAATATGATGTGGGTTCAAATATAAAATTGTGTGATAAATTAATTTTCTATGATAAGGAAAAAAGTTCAAGCTAAGTGAATATTTGAATGGTTAAGCGTATTGTAAATAAAATAAAATTTCGTTTTCAAGTATAATGAAATTTTCATTATTAATTCCGATGAATTCGAAAGCAAAAATATCATTATACCTACGAGAAGACTTAATTCGGAATTCAATTAAAGGAATTGAATAAGATATAGTTTGCAAAGTAGTCTCCCAAAATTTTAAAGACTTTTTTCTGAATAAACATATATTTTCTTATATACCGCCTAAGTGGTATTGCACAGAATAAGCTTAATATTTGAACAATAATGCCGTTACTCTTTTACTTTTAAAAATCAAACGCAATTATTTATTTATTACAAGTTTATTGGCGGGAAGGAATAACATTACAATAACTCCTTTTAATAATTTTAAAGATTTGATTCCCGAAACCAACATTTTCAATCATGAAGTACTTGTATTGATCTTAATTCATGATCATTGTTCCATGAAAAATATGTAAATTTTAAGAAATATATATAAAGTCAAATTACATCATGGTTGTAGAAAAAAATAAATCGATGATTCAAATTCTTCGCAATAGTTTATGTGAACGAATGAAGTAAAAATAATAGGACATTTAAATTTGAAGAATAGACACCATTTTCTGGACAATTGTTAGAAGGGATTTTCATCCCAATCTTTATTATCGTTTTCTTCTTGCAGTGAATCAACAGCTTATCTCACGGACAGATATATGAATGTGTACGTAACTCCAATACAAAACCTTTAAATAACATTGTTGCCCCTCACGGAATGTGAACATTTTAAACTTGATGTAATACATCGTCAATAATCAAAAGCAGAAAATATGCTTTCGACGTTTTAAGATATACACATCACAACCGTTCCTATGGATATAATATAGAATAAAATTTCCAACTAATAGAGGACTTGGTTATGGGAAGGTTTCAAGATATTCTTTATTGCACAATATAAGTTTGAAAACAAAAATAACTTAGCACACCGACAGTTTTATTTTGCATACGCATTGTCCTAGTGAGTATTATTTTAGCATTTTCTGAATTTCTTTAATGGTTCCTTAAGGATTAAAAATGGACAGATATGATAAATATAATTATGTAATTTATTTTAAAGATGGGAAATATAATTGAGTTTTATGGAAAGATTTTAATCCAACGCAATGGTTAGCAGCTAGATTTATAAAAGCTTTTACTAATGTTGATTATGTTTACAGTACTTTTTACACAGATAGGACGAAGAATATATCTATTTAAGAGTGAGCAATAATTTTTTTCACAGCATTTATACGGTAAAGATTTTTTCAAATACACGTATTATATAAGAACATTAGAAGTTCTTTATGTTTTTAAGCCCTGCAAAAATGTATTATGTTCTGAAATATTGTTTGAAAGATCAGTGTCCTCCCCCTTTGTAAAACACACTAGCACAAAATGCACTTCGCGTGAGAAACGACTGATAAGGAATATGCCTTTGAGTTATCTGAAAGCAGTTACACTACAAAACTCCCCAGGGCATCCTTCTGAAGACCAGCCATTCAAGTAATATCTGATATAGAAAAATTGTTGTCTGGACCATTTTGGGTCCCAAAACATAGAATGCATTAGACTATTATATCTGGAGAGCAGGAAGAAGGAAAAAGGTATTTTTAGAAATTGACAGCTCAGGATTCAATAACTGATTACTTTCACGTTTGACTTCTCTGAAAGGATGTATCGTTTCCATTATATCAATGCTGAAGCCTTCTATACTTCATTTAAAATGCCGCCGATATCTGAATAGACAAGATACCCTTCGGACGTTTGAAGAGAAACCCATTTCAGCCGTTGAAAAGTTTGATTTTACCTTCAGAGAGGATTTTAA
The DNA here is from genome assembly GCA_907164885.2 of Dolomedes plantarius. NCBI lineage: Eukaryota > Metazoa > Arthropoda > Arachnida > Araneae > Dolomedidae > Dolomedes > Dolomedes plantarius. Next base: position 3,418,404 of record OU015502.1, read on the forward strand.
GGCTGTTGGCCATATGAGCTATTGGATTCGCTGACCTCAATAATAAATTAGAGAAAATTTCCCCTAATTTCAGTCTTGTATTTTAAGATTGTATTTTTAATTGCACTCCGTAACAGAGAAATGATATTTTTACTGATTTTTTATTGATATGTTTGACATTGCAGCTATGAGCAGAAGCTAATTTTTTTAATGTGGGTATCCGCGCAATAGGAACACGCTGGCTAACTATAAGTTAAAATAGGACGGAGATAAGAGTTGTAAATGAGGATTTAAATTAGCTATGCTTAAATTGCTGTTCCGAGCAATTAAGGGGTAAATTAGTCTTCTGGCTACTCTTAACTTATTCCTAACAGGGCAGATATGATATTTCGAAGTCACCTTTTTGTCTAAAACGACTCTTGGGTATTTTTCGGTGTCAGACCTGTGAAGTGTTTTGTTTCCACCTTGCATATGTTGAGTGTTGTATGTCTTTTTACGTTTATATGTGAACAGGAAAGTAACGAATGTTTCAGAGTTAATTTAAATTTTCTATTTTACGAGCCAATTTTGAATGGAGGACATGCGTTTATTGATATATTTAACTGCGAATTTAAAATTGTTACAGGTAGCGTAGAGGGCTGTGTTATCTGCGAAGATAGCTAATATAGTGTTAATATGTTCCGAGATTTCGTTCATAAAAATGTACATTCAAAAATCATCAAAACATTTCTGGTAGGACCATAGGAACAGGTATCTAACTGTGTTACCTAGGCCAAAGCCTTCTAACACAGATACTTATATTTCTATTTTTATAGAGTTTTGGTTCGGCTCTTCTACAGATAATATACAATATATCGCTTTATTTTATAATAATCGCTTATATTTAAATATACATACAAATGACACCATAATAAAGGAAAGGATATAATTAAAAAAACATAATCACCTGTGATGTATTCAGATGGCATTGAAAAGCTGTTCATGTAATATAAGACATTTTTCCTTCCCACTTTTTCCAGACTTAGGACTGGCTGAGAGCAAAGCTTTATCTCAGGTGTGGTTAAAAAATGTTTTTCAACCTCTAATAGAGGTTTTCGTCAATATTTTGCTATGTTAAAACAAAGCATAGTCACGTGCATAAATAAAACATTGCATAAAATGAATATTAAGTCAGGAAACATAATAAAAGATTAATTCTAAAATAAACAAGCTCATAATTACAACAAATCTACACTTAATAAAATATAGAAGTCAAAATAAATTTTGGAAAATCTAATACGAAAATCTTATTACACTCTCAGCAGTAGGCTTCATCTGGCTATCATACTGTCTAGCCATTTTATAAGTGAAATCCCTTGCCTCTTCCAAAATATCTTCATAGGAACTGCACCTGCAGAGGAAAAATATTTTAATTCTGACGATAGAAAATCCTCCTGCCCAGCCATAATGGTCAATTTTTCTGGGATCCGTGTACCTTTGCTTAAATGGAAGAGGGGCAGCATAAGTAACCTTAGGTCTCAAAATATTGTTTACAAAATCCGTGAGCGAAGATTGTAAAACCTTTTCATCTCCATATCCTCTTTCCAGTGTCAGGGACACAGATACAGTATTTTGAGATGTGCAAAAATCTTTACGCGCTGTTGCACGAGAAAAACACATATCAAAATCACTTTTAACTAACTTCGAACGAAATATGGATTCAAATTGAAAATGTGTGAGATTACGGTTTCTTTCCTTGGAGCACTATCTGGACGGTCCTTCACCAACCGTGGTCTGTAGGGAAATGAAACCCCATAAAGTGAATGGGGAGATGGTCAAAATGCAAAAAAGCATTCAATTGGCTGGATGTATGAGGATGTTTCATTGGTCAATTCAAACAGAGGTGCTCAGTGGTACTACTAGCGACGCCATCTATCGGCGTCTCACATAGAGGCAATTTAACACGAGATATAAATATTCAAATTTGAAATTTAAGAATGAATCAACATTAAGTAAATGTAAGATTTATATCTATAGCTGAGAGGTGATGAAAATTCAATACTTTTCGAACTGTTATAGTGTTTTGTTAAGTTTCATTTAAACTCGATATTATATCATCTTTCTTTATGAAAACGTGAAGATTCTGTTCAATTTTTTTAAAGCAAACTTATTTGTATTATTCAAAAATAGCTCATTGAATTGAGGAGAATGACTTTTGGGATATTTTATATTTTGTGGATATAAAATAATCTATAAAACTGATGTTTGGAAAATATGATGTGGGTTCAAATATAAAATTGTGTGATAAATTAATTTTCTATGATAAGGAAAAAAGTTCAAGCTAAGTGAATATTTGAATGGTTAAGCGTATTGTAAATAAAATAAAATTTCGTTTTCAAGTATAATGAAATTTTCATTATTAATTCCGATGAATTCGAAAGCAAAAATATCATTATACCTACGAGAAGACTTAATTCGGAATTCTATTAAAGAAATTGAATAAGATATAGTTTGCAAAGTAGTCTCCCAAAATTTTAAAGACTTTTTTCTGAATAAACATATATTTTCTTATATACCGCCTAAGTGGTATTGCACAGAATAAGCTTAATATTTGAACAATAATGCCGTTACTCTTTTACTTTTAAAAATCAAACGCAATTATTTATTTATTACAAGTTTATTGGCGGGAAGGAATAACATTACAATAACTCCTTTTAATAATTTTAAAGATTTGATTCCCGAAACCAACATTTTCAATCATGAAGTACTTGTATTGATCTTAATTCATGATCATTGTTCCATGAAAAATATGTAAATTTTAAGAAATATATATAAAGTCAAATTACATCATGGTTGTAGAAAAAAATAAATCGATGATTCAAATTCTTCGCAATAGTTTATGTGAACGAATGAAGTAAAAATAATAGGCATTTAAATTTGAAGAATAGACACCATTTTCTGGACAATTGTTAGAAGGGATTTTCATCCCAATCTTTATTATCGTTTTCTTCTTGCAGTGAATCAACAGCTTATCTCACGGACAGATATATGAATGTGTACGTAACTCCAATACAAAACCTTTAAATAACATTGTTGCCCCTCACGGAATGTGAACATTTTAAACTTGATGTAATACATCGTCAATAATCAAAAGCAGAAAATATGCTTTCGACGTTTTAAGATATACACATCACAACCGTTCCTATGGATATAATATAGAATAAAATTTCCAACTAATAGAGGACTTGGTTATGGGAAGGTTTCAAGATATTCTTTATTGCACAATATAAGTTTGAAAACAAAAATAACTTAGCACACCGACAGTTTTATTTTGCATACGCATTGTCCTAGTGAGTATTATTTTAGCATTTTCTGAATTTCTTTAATGGTTCCTTAAGGATTAAAAATGGACAGATATGATAAATATAATTATGTAATTTATTTTAAAGATGGGAAATATAATTGAGTTTTATGGAAAGATTTTAATCCAACGCAATGGTTAGCAGCTAGATTTATAAAAGCTTTTACTAATGTTGATTATGTTTACAGTACTTTTTACACAGATAGGACGAAGAATATATCTATTTAAGAGTGAGCAATAATTTTTTTCACAGCATTTATACGGTAAAGATTTTTTCAAATACACGTATTATATAAGAACATTAGAAGTTCTTTATGTTTTTAAGCCCTGCAAAAATGTATTATGTTCTGAAATATTGTTTGAAAGATCAGTGTCCTCCCCCTTTGTAAAACACACTAGCACAAAATGCACTTCGCGTGAGAAACGACTGATAAGGAATATGCCTTTGAGTTATCTGAAAGCAGTTACACTACAAAACTCCCCAGGGCATCCTTCTGAAGACCAGCCATTCAAGTAATATCTGATATAGAAAAATTGTTGTCTGGACCATTTTGGGTCCCAAAACATAGAATGCATTAGACTATTATATCTGGAGAGCAGGAAGAAGGAAAAAGGTATTTTTAGAAATTGACAGCTCAGGATTCAATAACTGATTACTTTCACGTTTGACTTCTCTGAAAGGATGTATCGTTTCCATTATATCAATGCTGAAGCCTTCTATACTTCATTTAAAATGCCGCCGATATCTGAATAGACAAGATACCCTTCGGACGTTTGAAGAGAAACCCATTTCAGCCGTTGAAAAGTTTGATTTTACCTTCAGAGAGGATTTTAAGGCTGTTGGCCATATGAGCTATTGGATTCGCTGACCTCAATAATAAATTAGAGAAAATTTCCCCTAATTTCAGTCTTGTATTTTAAGATTGTATTTTTAATTGCACTCCGTAACAGAGAAATGATATTTTTACTGATTTTTTATTGATATGTTTGACATTGCAGCTATGAGCAGAAGCTAATTTTTTTAATGTGGGTATCCGCGCAATAGGAACACGCTGGCTAACTATAAGTTAAAATAGGACGGAGATAAGAGTTGTAAATGAGGATTTAAATTAGCTATGCTTAAATTGCTGTTCCGAGCAATTAAGGGGTAAATTAGTCTTCTGGCTACTCTTAACTTATTCCTAACAGGGCAGATATGATATTTCGAAGTCACCTTTTTGTCTAAAACGACTCTTGGGTATTTTTCGGTGTCAGACCTGTGAAGTGTTTTGTTTCCACCTTGCATATGTTGAGTGTTGTATGTCTTTTTACGTTTATATGTGAACAGGAAAGTAACGAATGTTTCAGAGTTAATTTAAATTTTCTATTTTACGAGCCAATTTTGAATGGAGGACATGCGTTTATTGATATATTTAACTGCGAATTTAAAATTGTTACAGGTAGCGTAGAGGGCTGTGTTATCTGCGAAGATAGCTAATATAGTGTTAATATGTTCCGAGATTTCGTTCATAAAAATGTACATTCAAAAATCATCAAAACATTTCTGGTAGGACCATAGGAACAGGTATCTAACTGTGTTACCTAGGCCAAAGCCTTCTAACACAGATACTTATATTTCTATTTTTATAGAGTTTTGGTTCGGCTCTTCTACAGATAATATACAATATATCGCTTTATTTTATAATAATCGCTTATATTTAAATATACATACAAATGACACCATAATAAAGGAAAGGATATAATTAAAAAAACATAATCACCTGTGATGTATTCAGATGGCATTGAAAAGCTGTTCATGTAATATAAGACATTTTTCCTTCCCACTTTTTCCAGACTTAGGACTGGCTGAGAGCAAAGCTTTATCTCAGGTGTGGTTAAAAAATGTTTTTCAACCTCTAATAGAGGTTTTCGTCAATATTTTGCTATGTTAAAACAAAGCATAGTCACGTGCATAAATAAAACATTGCATAAAATGAATATTAAGTCAGGAAACATAATAAAAGATTAATTCTAAAATAAACAAGCTCATAATTACAACAAATCTACACTTAATAAAATATAGAAGTCAAAATAAATTTTGGAAAATCTAATACGAAAATCTTATTACACTCTCAGCAGTAGGCTTCATCTGGCTATCATACTGTCTAGCCATTTTATAAGTGAAATCCCTTGCCTCTTCCAAAATATCTTCATAGGAACTGCACCTGCAGAGGAAAAATATTTTAATTCTGACGATAGAAAATCCTCCTGCCCAGCCATAATGGTCAATTTTTCTGGGATCCGTGTACCTTTGCTTGAATGGAAGAGGGGCAGCATAAGTAACCTTAGGTCTCAAAATATTGTTTACAAAATCCGTGAGCGAAGATTGTAAAACCTTTTCATCTCCATATCCTCTTTCCAGTGTCAGGGACACAGATACAGTATTTTGAGATGTGCAAAAATCTTTACGCGCTGTTGCACGAGAAAAACACATATCAAAATCACTTTTAACTAACTTCGAACGAAATATGGATTCAAATTGAAAATGTGTGAGATTACGGTTTCTTTCCTTGGAGCACTATCTGGACGGTCCTTCACCAACCGTGGTCTGTAGGGAAATGAAACCCCATAAAGTGAATGGGGAGATGGTCAAAATGCAAAAAAGCATTCAATTGGCTGGATGTATGAGGATGTTTCATTGGTCAATTCAAACAGAGGTGCTCAGTGGTACTACTAGCGACGCCATCTATCGGCGTCTCACATAGAGGCAATTTAACACGAGATATAAATATTCAAATTTGAAATTTAAGAATGAATCAACATTAAGTAAATGTAAGATTTATATCTATAGCTGAGAGGTGATAAAAATTCAATACTTTTCGAACTGTTATAGTGTTTTGTTAAGTTTCATTTAAACTCGATATTATATCATCTTTCTTTATGAAAACGTGAAGATTCTGTTCAATTTTTTTAAAGCAAACTTATTTGTATTATTCAAAAATAGCTCATTGAATTGAGGAGAATGACTTTTGGGATATTTTATATTTTGTGGATATAAAATAATCTATAAAACTGATGTTTGGAAAATATGATGTGGGTTCAAATATAAAATTGTGTGATAAATTAATTTTCTATGATAAGGAAAAAAGTTCAAGCTAAGTGAATATTTGAATGGTTAAGCGTATTGTAAATAAAATAAAATTTCGTTTTCAAGTATAATGAAATTTTCATTATTAATTCCGATGAATTCGAAAGCAAAAATATCATTATACCTACGAGAAGACTTAATTCGGAATTCTATTAAAGAAATTGAATAAGATATAGTTTGCAAAGTAGTCTCCCAAAATTTTAAAGACTTTTTTCTGAATAAACATATATTTTCTTATATACCGCCTAAGTGGTATTGCACAGAATAAGCTTAATATTTGAACAATAATGCCGTTACTCTTTTACTTTTAAAAATCAAACGCAATTATTTATTTATTACAAGTTTATTGGCGGGAAGGAATAACATTACAATAACTCCTTTTAATAATTTTAAAGATTTGATTCCCGAAACCAACATTTTCAATCATGAAGTACTTGTATTGATCTTAATTCATGATCATTGTTCCATGAAAAATATGTAAATTTTAAGAAATATATATAAAGTCAAATTACATCATGGTTGTAGAAAAAAATAAATCGATGATTCAAATTCTTCGCAATAGTTTATGTGAACGAATGAAGTAAAAATAATAGGCATTTAAATTTGAAGAATAGACACCATTTTCTGGACAATTGTTAGAAGGGATTTTCATCCCAATCTTTATTATCGTTTTCTTCTTGCAGTGAATCAACAGCTTATCTCACGGACAGATATATGAATGTGTACGTAACTCCAATACAAAACCTTTAAATAACATTGTTGCCCCTCACGGAATGTGAACATTTTAAACTTGATGTAATACATCGTCAATAATCAAAAGCAGAAAATATGCTTTCGACGTTTTAAGATATACACATCACAACCGTTCCTATGGATATAATATAGAATAAAATTTCCAACTAATAGAGGACTTGGTTATGGGAAGGTTTCAAGATATTCTTTATTGCACAATATAAGTTTGAAAACAAAAATAACTTAGCACACCGACAGTTTTATTTTGCATACGCATTGTCCTAGTGAGTATTATTTTAGCATTTTCTGAATTTCTTTAATGGTTCCTTAAGGATTAAAAATGGACAGATATGATAAATATAATTATGTAATTTATTTTAAAGATGGGAAATATAATTGAGTTTTATGGAAAGATTTTAATCCAACGCAATGGTTAGCAGCTAGATTTATAAAAGCTTTTACTAATGTTGATTATGTTTACAGTACTTTTTACACAGATAGGACGAAGAATATATCTATTTAAGAGTGAGCAATAATTTTTTTCACAGCATTTATACGGTAAAGATTTTTTCAAATACACGTATTATATAAGAACATTAGAAGTTCTTTATGTTTTTAAGCCCTGCAAAAATGTATTATGTTCTGAAATATTGTTTGAAAGATCAGTGTCCTCCCCCTTTGTAAAACACACTAGCACAAAATGCACTTCGCGTGAGAAACGACTGATAAGGAATATGCCTTTGAGTTATCTGAAAGCAGTTACACTACAAAACTCCCCAGGGCATCCTTCTGAAGACCAGCCATTCAAGTAATATCTGATATAGAAAAATTGTTGTCTGGACCATTTTGGGTCCCAAAACATAGAATGCATTAGACTATTATATCTGGAGAGCAGGAAGAAGGAAAAAGGTATTTTTAGAAATTGACAGCTCAGGATTCAATAACTGATTACTTTCACGTTTGACTTCTCTGAAAGGATGTATCGTTTCCATTATATCAATGCTGAAGCCTTCTATACTTCATTTAAAATGCCGCCGATATCTGAATAGACAAGATACCCTTCGGACGTTTGAAGAGAAACCCATTTCAGCCGTTGAAAAGTTTGATTTTACCTTCAGAGAGGATTTTAAGGCTGTTGGCCATATGAGCTATTGGATTCGCTGACCTCAATAATAAATTAGAGAAAATTTCCCCTAATTTCAGTCTTGTATTTTAAGATTGTATTTTTAATTGCACTCCGTAACAGAGAAATGATATTTTTACTGATTTTTTATTGATATGTTTGACATTGCAGCTATGAGCAGAAGCTAATTTTTTTAATGTGGGTATCCGCGCAATAGGAACACGCTGGCTAACTATAAGTTAAAATAGGACGGAGATAAGAGTTGTAAATGAGGATTTAAATTAGCTATGCTTAAATTGCTGTTCCGAGCAATTAAGGGGTAAATTAGTCTTCTGGCTACTCTTAACTTATTCCTAACAGGGCAGATATGATATTTCGAAGTCACCTTTTTGTCTAAAACGACTCTTGGGTATTTTTCGGTGTCAGACCTGTGAAGTGTTTTGTTTCCACCTTGCATATGTTGAGTGTTGTATGTCTTTTTACGTTTATATGTGAACAGGAAAGTAACGAATGTTTCAGAGTTAATTTAAATTTTCTATTTTACGAGCCAATTTTGAATGGAGGACATGCGTTTATTGATATATTTAACTGCGAATTTAAAATTGTTACAGGTAGCGTAGAGGGCTGTGTTATCTGCGAAGATAGCTAATATAGTGTTAATATGTTCCGAGATTTCGTTCATAAAAATGTACATTCAAAAATCATCAAAACATTTCTGGTAGGACCATAGGAACAGGTATCTAACTGTGTTACCTAGGCCAAAGCCTTCTAACACAGATACTTATATTTCTATTTTTATAGAGTTTTGGTTCGGCTCTTCTACAGATAATATACAATATATCGCTTTATTTTATAATAATCGCTTATATTTAAATATACATACAAATGACACCATAATAAAGGAAAGGATATAATTAAAAAAACATAATCACCTGTGATGTATTCAGATGGCATTGAAAAGCTGTTCATGTAATATAAGACATTTTTCCTTCCCACTTTTTCCAGACTTAGGACTGGCTGAGAGCAAAGCTTTATCTCAGGTGTGGTTAAAAAATGTTTTTCAACCTCTAATAGAGGTTTTCGTCAATATTTTGCTATGTTAAAACAAAGCATAGTCACGTGCATAAATAAAACATTGCATAAAATGAATATTAAGTCAGGAAACATAATAAAAGATTAATTCTAAAATAAACAAGCTCATAATTACAACAAATCTACACTTAATAAAATATAGAAGTCAAAATAAATTTTGAAAATCTAATACGAAAATCTTATTACACTCTCAGCAGTAGGCTTCATCTGGCTATCATACTGTCTAGCCATTTTATAAGTGAAATCCCTTGCCTCTTCCAAAATATCTTCATAGGAACTGCACCTGCAGAGGAAAAATATTTTAATTCTGACGATAGAAAATCCTCCTGCCCAGCCATAATGGTCAATTTTTCTGGGATCCGTGTACCTTTGCTTAAATGGAAGAGGGGCAGCATAAGTAACCTTAGGTCTCAAAATATTGTTTACAAAATCCGTGAGCGAAGATTGTAAAACCTTTTCATCTCCATATCCTCTTTCCAGTGTCAGGGACACAGATACAGTATTTTGAGATGTGCAAAAATCTTTACGCGCTGTTGCACGAGAAAAACACATATCAAAATCACTTTTAACTAACTTCGAACGAAATATGGATTCAAATTGAAAATGTGTGAGATTACGGTTTCTTTCCTTGGAGCACTATCTGGACGGTCCTTCACCAACCGTGGTCTGTAGGGAAATGAAACCCCATAAAGTGAATGGGGAGATGGTCAAAATGCAAAAAAGCATTCAATTGGCTGGATGTATGAGGATGTTTCATTGGTCAATTCAAACAGAGGTGCTCAGTGGTACTACTAGCGACGCCATCTATCGGCGTCTCACATAGAGGCAATTTAACACGAGATATAAATATTCAAATTTGAAATTTAAGAATGAATCAACATTAAGTAAATGTAAGATTTATATCTATAGCTGAGAGGTGATGAAAATTCAATACTTTTCGAACTGTTATAGTGTTTTGTTAAGTTTCATTTAAACTCGATATTATATCATCTTTCTTTATGAAAACGTGAAGATTCTGTTCAATTTTTTTAAAGCAAACTTATTTGTATTATTCAAAAATAGCTCATTGAATTGAGGAGAATGACTTTTGGGATATTTTATATTTTGTGGATATAAAATAATCTATAAAACTGATGTTTGGAAAATATGATGTGGGTTCAAATATAAAATTGTGTGATAAATTAATTTTCTATGATAAGGAAAAAAGTTCAAGCTAAGTGAATATTTGAATGGTTAAGCGTATTGTAAATAAAATAAAATTTCGTTTTCAAGTATAATGAAATTTTCATTATTAATTCCGATGAATTCGAAAGCAAAAATATCATTATACCTACGAGAAGACTTAATTCGGAATTCTATTAAAGAAATTGAATAAGATATAGTTTGCAAAGTAGTCTCCCAAAATTTTAAAGACTTTTTTCTGAATAAACATATATTTTCTTATATACCGCCTAAGTGGTATTGCACAGAATAAGCTTAATATTTGAACAATAATGCCGTTACTCTTTTACTTTTAAAAATCAAACGCAATTATTTATTTATTACAAGTTTATTGGCGGGAAGGAATAACATTACAATAACTCCTTTTAATAATTTTAAAGATTTGATTCCCGAAACCAACATTTTCAATCATGAAGTACTTGTATTGATCTTAATTCATGATCATTGTTCCATGAAAAATATGTAAATTTTAAGAAATATATATAAAGTCAAATTACATCATGGTTGTAGAAAAAAATAAATCGATGATTCAAATTCTTCGCAATAGTTTATGTGAACGAATGAAGTAAAAATAATAGGCATTTAAATTTGAAGAATAGACACCATTTTCTGGACAATTGTTAGAAGGGATTTTCATCCCAATCTTTATTATCGTTTTCTTCTTGCAGTGAATCAACAGCTTATCTCACGGACAGATATATGAATGTGTACGTAACTCCAATACAAAACCTTTAAATAACATTGTTGCCCCTCACGGAATGTGAACATTTTAAACTTGATGTAATACATCGTCAATAATCAAAAGCAGAAAATATGCTTTCGACGTTTTAAGATATACACATCACAACCGTTCCTATGGATATAATATAGAATAAAATTTCCAACTAATAGAGGACTTGGTTATGGGAAGGTTTCAAGATATTCTTTATTGCACAATATAAGTTTGAAAACAAAAATAACTTAGCACACCGACAGTTTTATTTTGCATACGCATTGTCCTAGTGAGTATTATTTTAGCATTTTCTGAATTTCTTTAATGGTTCCTTAAGGATTAAAAATGGACAGATATGATAAATATAATTATGTAATTTATTTTAAAGATGGGAAATATAATTGAGTTTTATGGAAAGATTTTAATCCAACGCAATGGTTAGCAGCTAGATTTATAAAAGCTTTTACTAATGTTGATTATGTTTACAGTACTTTTTACACAGATTGGACGAAGAATATATCTATTTAAGAGTGAGCAATAATTTTTTTCACAGCATTTATACGGTAAAGATTTTTTCAAATACACGTATTATATAAGAACATTAGAAGTTCTTTATGTTTTTAAGCCCTGCAAAAATGTATTATGTTCTGAAATATTGTTTGAAAGATCAGTGTCCTCCCCCTTTGTAAAACACACTAGCACAAAATGCACTTCGCGTGAGAAACGACTGATAAGGAATATGCCTTTGAGTTATCTGAAAGCAGTTACACTACAAAACTCCCCAGGGCATCCTTCTGAAGACCAGCCATTCAAGTAATATCTGATATAGAAAAATTGTTGTCTGGACCATTTTGGGTCCCAAAACATAGAATGCATTAGACTATTATATCTGGAGAGCAGGAAGAAGGAAAAAGGTATTTTTAGAAATTGACAGCTCAGGATTCAATAACTGATTACTTTCACGTTTGACTTCTCTGAAAGGATGTATCGTTTCCATTATATCAATGCTGAAGCCTTCTATACTTCATTTAAAATGCCGCCGATATCTGAATAGACAAGATACCCTTCGGACGTTTGAAGAGAAACCCATTTCAGCCGTTGAAAAGTTTGATTTTACCTTCAGAGAGGATTTTAAGGCTGTTGGCCATATGAGCTATTGGATTCGCTGACCTCAATAATAAATTAGAGAAAATTTCCCCTAATTTCAGTCTTGTATTTTAAGATTGTATTTTTAATTGCACTCCGTAACAGAGAAATGATATTTTTACTGATTTTTTATTGATATGTTTGACATTGCAGCTATGAGCAGAAGCTAATTTTTTTAATGTGGGTATCCGCGCAATAGGAACACGCTGGCTAACTATAAGTTAAAATAGGACGGAGATAAGAGTTGTAAATGAGGATTTAAATTAGCTATGCTTAAATTGCTGTTCCGAGCAATTAAGGGGTAAATTAGTCTTCTGGCTACTCTTAACTTATTCCTAACAGGGCAGATATGATATTTCGAAGTCACCTTTTTGTCTAAAACGACTCTTGGGTATTTTTCGGTGTCAGACCTGTGAAGTGTTTTGTTTCCACCTTGCATATGTTGAGTGTTGTATGTCTTTTTACGTTTATATGTGAACAGGAAAGTAACGAATGTTTCAGAGTTAATTTAAATTTTCTATTTTACGAGCCAATTTTGAATGGAGGACATGCGTTTATTGATATATTTAACTGCGAATTTAAAATTGTTACAGGTAGCGTAGAGGGCTGTGTTATCTGCGAAGATAGCTAATATAGTGTTAATATGTTCCGAGATTTCGTTCATAAAAATGTACATTCAAAAATCATCAAAACATTTCTGGTAGGACCATAGGAACAGGTATCTAACTGTGTTACCTAGGCCAAAGCCTTCTAACACAGATACTTATATTTCTATTTTTATAGAGTTTTGGTTCGGCTCTTCTACAGATAATATACAATATATCGCTTTATTTTATAATAATCGCTTATATTTAAATATACATACAAATGACACCATAATAAAGGAAAGGATATAATTAAAAAAACATAATCACCTGTGATGTATTCAGATGGCATTGAAAAGCTGTTCATGTAATATAAGACATTTTTCCTTCCCACTTTTTCCAGACTTAGGACTGGCTGAGAGCAAAGCTTTATCTCAGGTGTGGTTAAAAAATGTTTTTCAACCTCTAATAGAGGTTTTCGTCAATATTTTGCTATGTTAAAACAAAGCATAGTCACGTGCATAAATAAAACATTGCATAAAATGAATATTAAGTCAGGAAACATAATAAAAGATTAATTCTAAAATAAACAAGCTCATAATTACAACAAATCTACACTTAATAAAATATAGAAGTCAAAATAAATTTTGAAAATCTAATACGAAAATCTTATTACACTCTCAGCAGTAGGCTTCATCTGGCTATCATACTGTCTAGCCATTTTATAAGTGAAATCCCTTGCCTCTTCCAAAATATCTTCATAGGAACTGCACCTGCAGAGGAAAAATATTTTAATTCTGACGATAGAAAATCCTCCTGCCCAGCCATAATGGTCAATTTTTCTGGGATCCGTGTACCTTTGCTTAAATGGAAGAGGGGCAGCATAAGTAACCTTAGGTCTCAAAATATTGTTTACAAAATCCGTGAGCGAAGATTGTAAAACCTTTTCATCTCCATATCCTCTTTCCAGTGTCAGGGACACAGATACAGTATTTTGAGATGTGCAAAAATCTTTACGCGCTGTTGCACGAGAAAAACACATATCAAAATCACTTTTAACTAACTTCGAACGAAATATGGATTCAAATTGAAAATGTGTGAGATTACGGTTTCTTTCCTTGGAGCACTATCTGGACGGTCCTTCACCAACCGTGGTCTGTAGGGAAATGAAACCCCATAAAGTGAATGGGGAGATGGTCAAAATGCAAAAAAGCATTCAATTGGCTGGATGTATGAGGATGTTTCATTGGTCAATTCAAACAGAGGTGCTCAGTGGTACTACTAGCGACGCCATCTATCGGCGTCTCACATAGAGGCAATTTAACACGAGATATAAATATTCAAATTTGAAATTTAAGAATGAATCAACATTAAGTAAATGTAAGATTTATATCTATAGCTGAGAGGTGATGAAAATTCAATACTTTTCGAACTGTTATAGTGTTTTGTTAAGTTTCATTTAAACTCGATATTATATCATCTTTCTTTATGAAAACGTGAAGATTCTGTTCAATTTTTTTAAAGCAAACTTATTTGTATTATTCAAAAATAGCTCATTGAATTGAGGAGAATGACTTTTGGGATATTTTATATTTTGTGGATATAAAATAATCTATAAAACTGATGTTTGGAAAATATGATGTGGGTTCAAATATAAAATTGTGTGATAAATTAATTTTCTATGATAAGGAAAAAAGTTCAAGCTAAGTGAATATTTGAATGGTTAAGCGTATTGTAAATAAAATAAAATTTCGTTTTCAAGTATAATGAAATTTTCATTATTAATTCCGATGAATTCGAAAGCAAAAATATCATTATACCTACGAGAAGACTTAATTCGGAATTCTATTAAAGAAATTGAATAAGATATAGTTTGCAAAGTAGTCTCCCAAAATTTTAAAGACTTTTTTCTGAATAAACATATATTTTCTTATATACCGCCTAAGTGGTATTGCACAGAATAAGCTTAATATTTGAACAATAATGCCGTTACTCTTTTACTTTTAAAAATCAAACGCAATTATTTATTTATTACAAGTTTATTGGCGGGAAGGAATAACATTACAATAACTCCTTTTAATAATTTTAAAGATTTGATTCCCGAAACCAACATTTTCAATCATGAAGTACTTGTATTGATCTTAATTCATGATCATTGTTCCATGAAAAATATGTAAATTTTAAGAAATATATATAAAGTCAAATTACATCATGGTTGTAGAAAAAAATAAATCGATGATTCAAATTCTTCGCAATAGTTTATGTGAACGAATGAAGTAAAAATAATAGGCATTTAAATTTGAAGAATAGACACCATTTTCTGGACAATTGTTAGAAGGGATTTTCATCCCAATCTTTATTATCGTTTTCTTCTTGCAGTGAATCAACAGCTTATCTCACGGACAGATATATGAATGTGTACGTAACTCCAATACAAAACCTTTAAATAACATTGTTGCCCCTCACGGAATGTGAACATTTTAAACTTGATGTAATACATCGTCAATAATCAAAAGCAGAAAATATGCTTTCGACGTTTTAAGATATACACATCACAACCGTTCCTATGGATATAATATAGAATAAAATTTCCAACTAATAGAGGACTTGGTTATGGGAAGGTTTCAAGATATTCTTTATTGCACAATATAAGTTTGAAAACAAAAATAACTTAGCACACCGACAGTTTTATTTTGCATACGCATTGTCCTAGTGAGTATTATTTTAGCATTTTCTGAATTTCTTTAATGGTTCCTTAAGGATTAAAAATGGACAGATATGATAAATATAATTATGTAATTTATTTTAAAGATGGGAAATATAATTGAGTTTTATGGAAAGATTTTAATCCAACGCAATGGTTAGCAGCTAGATTTATAAAAGCTTTTACTAATGTTGATTATGTTTACAGTACTTTTTACACAGATTGGACGAAGAATATATCTATTTAAGAGTGAGCAATAATTTTTTTCACAGCATTTATACGGTAAAGATTTTTTCAAATACACGTATTATATAAGAACATTAGAAGTTCTTTATGTTTTTAAGCCCTGCAAAAATGTATTATGTTCTGAAATATTGTTTGAAAGATCAGTGTCCTCCCCCTTTGTAAAACACACTAGCACAAAATGCACTTCGCGTGAGAAACGACTGATAAGGAATATGCCTTTGAGTTATCTGAAAGCAGTTACACTACAAAACTCCCCAGGGCATCCTTCTGAAGACCAGCCATTCAAGTAATATCTGATATAGAAAAATTGTTGTCTGGACCATTTTGGGTCCCAAAACATAGAATGCATTAGACTATTATATCTGGAGAGCAGGAAGAAGGAAAAAGGTATTTTTAGAAATTGACAGCTCAGGATTCAATAACTGATTACTTTCACGTTTGACTTCTCTGAAAGGATGTATCGTTTCCATTATATCAATGCTGAAGCCTTCTATACTTCATTTAAAATGCCGCCGATATCTGAATAGACAAGATACCCTTCGGACGTTTGAAGAGAAACCCATTTCAGCCGTTGAAAAGTTTGATTTTACCTTCAGAGAGGATTTTAAGGCTGTTGGCCATATGAGCTATTGGATTCGCTGACCTCAATAATAAATTAGAGAAAATTTCCCCTAATTTCAGTCTTGTATTTTAAGATTGTATTTTTAATTGCACTCCGTAACAGAGAAATGATATTTTTACTGATTTTTTATTGATATGTTTGACATTGCAGCTATGAGCAGAAGCTAATTTTTTTAATGTGGGTATCCGCGCAATAGGAACACGCTGGCTAACTATAAGTTAAAATAGGACGGAGATAAGAGTTGTAAATGAGGATTTAAATTAGCTATGCTTAAATTGCTGTTCCGAGCAATTAAGGGGTAAATTAGTCTTCTGGCTACTCTTAACTTATTCCTAACAGGGCAGATATGATATTTCGAAGTCACCTTTTTGTCTAAAACGACTCTTGGGTATTTTTCGGTGTCAGACCTGTGAAGTGTTTTGTTTCCACCTTGCATATGTTGAGTGTTGTATGTCTTTTTACGTTTATATGTGAACAGGAAAGTAACGAATGTTTCAGAGTTAATTTAAATTTTCTATTTTACGAGCCAATTTTGAATGGAGGACATGCGTTTATTGATATATTTAACTGCGAATTTAAAATTGTTACAGGTAGCGTAGAGGGCTGTGTTATCTGCGAAGATAGCTAATATAGTGTTAATATGTTCCGAGATTTCGTTCATAAAAATGTACATTCAAAAATCATCAAAACATTTCTGGTAGGACCATAGGAACAGGTATCTAACTGTGTTACCTAGGCCAAAGCCTTCTAACACAGATACTTATATTTCTATTTTTATAGAGTTTTGGTTCGGCTCTTCTACAGATAATATACAATATATCGCTTTATTTTATAATAATCGCTTATATTTAAATATACATACAAATGACACCATAATAAAGGAAAGGATATAATTAAAAAAACATAATCACCTGTGATGTATTCAGATGGCATTGAAAAGCTGTTCATGTAATATAAGACATTTTTCCTTCCCACTTTTTCCAGACTTAGGACTGGCTGAGAGCAAAGCTTTATCTCAGGTGTGGTTAAAAAATGTTTTTCAACCTCTAATAGAGGTTTTCGTCAATATTTTGCTATGTTAAAACAAAGCATAGTCACGTGCATAAATAAAACATTGCATAAAATGAATATTAAGTCAGGAAACATAATAAAAGATTAATTCTAAAATAAACAAGCTCATAATTACAACAAATCTACACTTAATAAAATATAGAAGTCAAAATAAATTTTTGAAAATCTAATACGAAAATCTTATTACACTCTCAGCAGTAGGCTTCATCTGGCTATCATACTGTCTAGCCATTTTATAAGTGAAATCCCTTGCCTCTTCCAAAATATCTTCATAGGAACTGCACCTGCAGAGGAAAAATATTTTAATTCTGACGATAGAAAATCCTCCTGCCCAGCCATAATGGTCAATTTTTCTGGGATCCGTGTACCTTTGCTTAAATGGAAGAGGGGCAGCATAAGTAACCTTAGGTCTCAAAATATTGTTTACAAAATCCGTGAGCGAAGATTGTAAAACCTTTTCATCTCCATATCCTCTTTCCAGTGTCAGGGACACAGATACAGTATTTTGAGATGTGCAAAAATCTTTACGCGCTGTTGCACGAGAAAAACACATATCAAAATCACTTTTAACTAACTTCGAACGAAATATGGATTCAAATTGAAAATGTGTGAGATTACGGTTTCTTTCCTTGGAGCACTATCTGGACGGTCCTTCACCAACCGTGGTCTGTAGGGAAATGAAACCCCATAAAGTGAATGGGGAGATGGTCAAAATGCAAAAAAGCATTCAATTGGCTGGATGTATGAGGATGTTTCATTGGTCAATTCAAACAGAGGTGCTCAGTGGTACTACTAGCGACGCCATCTATCGGCGTCTCACATAGAGGCAATTTAACACGAGATATAAATATTCAAATTTGAAATTTAAGAATGAATCAACATTAAGTAAATGTAAGATTTATATCTATAGCTGAGAGGTGATGAAAATTCAATACTTTTCGAACTGTTATAGTGTTTTGTTAAGTTTCATTTAAACTCGATATTATATCATCTTTCTTTATGAAAACGTGAAGATTCTGTTCAATTTTTTTAAAGCAAACTTATTTGTATTATTCAAAAATAGCTCATTGAATTGAGGAGAATGACTTTTGGGATATTTTATATTTTGTGGATATAAAATAATCTATAAAACTGATGTTTGGAAAATATGATGTGGGTTCAAATATAAAATTGTGTGATAAATTAATTTTCTATGATAAGGAAAAAAGTTCAAGCTAAGTGAATATTTGAATGGTTAAGCGTATTGTAAATAAAATAAAATTTCGTTTTCAAGTATAATGAAATTTTCATTATTAATTCCGATGAATTCGAAAGCAAAAATATCATTATACCTACGAGAAGACTTAATTCGGAATTCTATTAAAGAAATTGAATAAGATATAGTTTGCAAAGTAGTCTCCCAAAATTTTAA
>OU015502.1:3438013-3470513 GCA_907164885.2 Dolomedes plantarius
AGAGTTGGCAGCCGAGGGTGCTCACAGTCGGTCAAAACCCCCGAGAAACTTTGTACCGCCACATAAAGTTCTACCACCTGTCCATATAAAATTGGGGTTGATGAAGCAATTCGGGAAATCACTTCAAAGAGATGGAGAAAGCTTCATATATATATATATTTGATCACCAAGTTTCCACCTCTCTCGGGGGCAAAATTCAAGGAAGGTGTGTTCGTTGGACCAGACATTAGAAGGTTTATAGCTGATCAAGAGTTTGTCAATACCATGACGGATTCTCAAAAAGAAGGGTGGATTGCATTTAAAGAGGTCGTAGAGAAATATTTAGGCAATAATAAAGATCATGACTACGAAAAGATCGTCGGACGAATGCTGAAAGCATTTCCAGCTGTTGGTTGCCAGATGAGTTTGAAACTGCATTCCCTTCAATCCCACATTCACTACTTTCCTGAAAATTCGAGTGCTGTGATTGAAGTACGAGGTGAATGATTCCACAGGACATTAAAGAAGTGGAAAGAAGATATCAGGAAAAATGGAACATAGAATGATGGCAGACTACTGTTGGATGCTTCAGAGAGACGTTCGAAATGCTACTTACAAGCATAAGTATACCCAGGGGAGTCATAGGGAAGAAGAAACGATTTTAGCGTGTTTTAGTGAGCTCATTTTAGTTCAAAAATGATTTTCATGTAAAATTTGTTATTAAAAATTAATTTTCAGTCTATTTTCATTTATTTTGAAGTATTGAATTGTCTGGAAATGTGACGTCCTATGACAAATCGGAGGTCATTTTCAGATTCAGAGTACAGAAAAATATATATAGGTGGAATAAGGAAAACAGTTCTGAAAATTTTTTTAATGCAGATCTGTGTAATTATTTAAGCACAGTAGCATTACCTAACTGAAACTTTCTCAGCTTTTTCAAAAACTGAGTAGAAACTTAAAAGTATCAAAATTTTCTAAGGAAATACGCTTTAAACTAGTATAGTTCTGGGAATAATTAGCTATTTTTTAGGAAAATGACAGTTGTGTGCTCAACTAAACACAACTGGAGTGGCCTACCAGATTTCAAGCTTCTACATAGAAAGTTCTTAAACTTGGGTATGCAGTGGCGCACCCAGGTTTTTTCTTGGAAGGGTGGGGGGGGGCGAGATGAACGGAGAAATTTTTTATAATGCATGGAAGGCCGAGATGAACGGATAAAAATATTTATAATGCAAAATCAATATTCATAATGCAATTTCTATTTCTTTGGGGGGGGGGGGACAGGGCCCCTTGCCCCCCTGGGTGTGCCACTGTGGGCATGTATGAATTTTAAAAGAATTTGCCTTTAGCTGCATGGAGTATTTATGTTGTCTGTAATTTTGCGAATTATACTGGAGTTGTGTTTTTCTTTTATTTTATATTTTTTGTTAATACTTTTTCCAATCGTATGTTTTTTAATATATTTTTAAAGTATAGAAGATTCTGCCTTAGAAAACGCAGTTAACCGAAAACAGAATAAATTATACTTTATCTTATTTTTTATGCAATTTTCATAATATACGGTAGTCTAACTTAAGTAATTTTTTTTTATTTATTTTTTTTTAACTAATCCCAGATTGTCTAGCAAGGCTAGACAATCTCCATAAAACCAAAAATTTCTAAAAAGTCTAAAATCAGTAGAGGTTCCAGAAGGATCTCGTCTTTAGTAAAACCCAAACAATTTAAAATATGGGCAGGGGAGGCCATGTCGGCAGAGCACCAGTGGCACTCCGGGAAGATCTTCGTCCCTGCCGAAAAGTGAGTGCTTTAATATGACCACTCATGAAGCGCGAGAAGGCCGTTTGATAATTTCTGGGCTTGATCTGAAAAGACCCACCCGGACTTCTTCCAAAGTACCATGGGTGGCAAGGAGTTCTCCAAAGATGGTTTTGTTTGATCTTCATGAGGGAGTAAATCTCTCTAAAAGTAAGTGCCTCACAAGGACTCACGTACTCTTCAGCCGCAGTCCTGGCTAAAAAGTCGGCCCTTTCATTACCGTCGATCACAACATGGGAAGGGATCCACTGAAAATGAATAGTGTGTCCAGATGAAAGCCGGTCAAGAAGATCTAAGATGTCCAGGATAGTCTGGTCCCCAATAATAGTCCAATTAGAGAGGTGCTGAATTGAAGCACGGCTGTCAGTTAAAATCCAGAGATCGTGAAATTGATCCCCAACTTGACACGCATACTGCAATCCTTTCCTGATAGCAATATGGTCTGATCTAAATACTGAACAGAAATCTGGATTTTTAATTTGAAATTCCACAGCACCGGTAGGAGTTGGTATGTGCATTCCACTACCAGAAATTCCCCCATCACCCCTGCTGCCATCGGTATATATCTTTAAAGAAGATTGAGGGATTCCATGGATAGTCTCAAGTGCTAATTGTCTGAGGGCCGGAATCTCAGAGTTTTAAATAACACTAATTAAGAGACCCGCATGGAAATGGATCCCATCAAGTTTCAAACCGACTAAGTAAATTGAGAATAATTCAACAGAAAAAGTAAAATATTAAATTACAGGACAAAGGCACTGACAGTCGAAAAAAATAACAAATCTGCAATTAGTGCTCTACGCAGCATAAATGTAAGATTCTGTAGCAATAATAGAAAATGCAAAAACCCCAAAACAATCCAAAATATATATTAATGCAATCGACCAGTATCTTCAACAGGAGGCCTTACCGAATCATTGACCTCAAGAGGAAACTTTCATAATAGGATGCAGGTCTAATCATAAAAACACCCCAAGGCCCCCGAGATCCCCACATTGAAAACAGAAAGTAAAAAGTATTACAAATTACAGTACACAACAGAGTATAATTTCACGGGAAAACTCACCTATCCCAATAATTTGAGAAGTTATGTTTGAAACGAACCAGCTATTTTCTTAATAATTACAAGTTAAAAAGAACTTTTTATATACCAGATTTTTAAATTTTCTGTTGAATCATATAAACTTGACAATTCTATGTATTAATTAAAAAAAAATTTAAAGAAGTATTTATTATTCCATCAACTTGAAATGAAATGATAGGCCTGCACTGTGCACAAAATGCAAGGATGTACTGTGAACCTCGCAGTTCTGTACCTCGGCAAAAAACTCTTCGCCAAGGAACAGGCTTACCTCGCATTAAGCCGAGTTAGAACCTTGGAAGGACCGCGCATCGAAGAGTTTGACTGCTTCAAACTTACTGGAAAGACCTCTTATTTCGCCAAATCACAATTTTAATATTTTCCTATTTAATTATTTATAGTTGTATTTATTTTTATTTTTCTCTCCTTTTCTCACTTAATTGCACAAACCTTCACTTAATTATTCTTTTTCACTTTCTTTTATTTAATTTTAATCACTTTTAAGTCGTTTACACTATCCAGACTTTATAAACTGTTAACTTTTATAGTTTTTTTTAAATTTTTCGCACAATATTTTTGTAAACAAACTAAATTCAAATGTATTCTCTTTTAAAAATCGTCAAACGCCGTTACGCAAAAGTGCAAAAATTGAATTCAATCTAAGCTTCACCTTGCGAATTTTTCTGCTTAAAGATGGCTAAAAGTATTAAAAGAATGAATTGTCATTGTGTTGTGAGCTGTTCTAAAAGTTTCAAATGTCTAGCTAGTCGGGAAGTTAAAAATAGATTGCAAGATTTGTACTGGACAAACAAGAGAGCGAGTTAATATAAACGTGGTAAAGATTGCTCCACCATTGTAGAACTACAGAGCCACAACATAATTGATATACAAAGAAATAAGTATTGAAAGAAATAAGTAAAAAACCCTACCGTTGTCCTACTTACCTCTGTTGTTTCCATTTACATGTGTTTATTAATATGCAATAGAAATATAGTTTATTCAATTCATGTGTTGAACAATATACAGTGATTTCCGCTTTGAAGAATCACGTTTGTTATTAGTTTTTGATTCTTATAATCGGTTGATTCTTATAGCCGAAATTTAGGTTTTTGGACAGGTACACACACCTATATATACATATATTAGAATGTTTAACATAAAATACTCTTTAATTTACGTTAATTATGTTTTATTAAAATTATTTTTATAATTTTAAAAATACAACTTAATTTCTAGACCTAGAAGTAGATACACATGATTATAGTAAAAGAAGAAAAAAAATCCAATATTTGATACAACATACTTGCTTAACAGTTTAACATTTAAACTACAGGAAGGGTGCAAGAAAAAGTTTTCTATGGTAGCTTGACGTAATGAAGTTTACAGGAGGCTGTTTATACCTCTTTCAATACTAATAGTCTTAGACCAAGATTCACCTTCTAGCTTACGTTTCGCGGTTTAATAACGTGCTGAATCTACTAATGTCAGGTTTGCCTAAGTGATAGTGGACACTTCGCCGAAGATTTGTGTGTTTCAGGGTCCATGAAGCCGCAACCAGGATGCAGGAGGTGGAAAAAGAGTCCCTGACTTTGTCAGTGGAGGAAAGTGACATTGGATCCGGACGGGTAGGATTCTCCTGGGTCAAGCTAATAGGACAGTGTTTAGCTAAAGCGGTTAAGGGTAAAATATTATGTCATGTCTAACAAAGAAAGGGGTGTATTTTACGACTGTATTCCATCTCATCTTATCACTCTTTCTTTAAAAAAAATAAAGAAAGAACTTCGTGCCTTTTGAGGGTTTAAGTGGCTTTTTTGGAAAAATGAAAGGAAAGCGAAGAGTGTAAACTGATTCTTAAAACCGGTGGATTGATTCTTTAAAGCGAAAATTTTAACATGGAAATAATACATCTGTTTTTGTTTTTGCGATATTGATTCTTATAAACGGTTGATTCTTATAACCACTGATCACTAAGCAGTGGTTACTGTATCTTGCTATTTAAGGTTTTATGTTACCAACTAAATAACATATGTTCCTGTGATTATTAAAATGGCCTAAATAGTTATTTCGAGTTGCATTTTTTTATTAACATTACCGTAATATGAAGCAAACTTTGCAAAATTCGGAAAATTAAACTGTAAATACATTTTGAAATAAGTTTCTACACATTTAAGGTTTCCATACACGTAGAGGAAATCCTTGAAATTTTGACAGAGCGGTCCAAAAACTTAGAGGATTTCCCCATCGTGTATGAGGAAGACTTAAGACCGATGCTGGACTGTATAGTCCTTAAAATCCCGATTGGAAAACATTGCACGTGTGTGCGCCAGGAATCAGTTGAGGAAGCCCTCAAGGAAATCCTGCAGATTTTATCTTGAGGATTTCCTGCATGAGTATGGCGATCTTTAGGTTAGCTTCATGTCTGTAGTTAAAATGTACTATTTCGAACTGAAAAAAAAAGATAGTATGAAAAGTTATTTTTACAGCTGTATAAATAAGAAATAGTCTGAAGTATATTCTATAAAACACTTTTTTGTTGCAGTAAAAAATATTTTTTGTTTTGTTTTGATCATTAAGAGAGAAAGTA
Organism: Dolomedes plantarius; assembly: GCA_907164885.2. Classification (NCBI taxonomy): domain Eukaryota; kingdom Metazoa; phylum Arthropoda; class Arachnida; order Araneae; family Dolomedidae; genus Dolomedes; species Dolomedes plantarius. The sequence goes on from OU015502.1 coordinate 3,443,476, forward strand.
TTTCTTTAATGATCCAGACAGATGCTGTCGGATATTTTAGTCCCTATTTTGTTCTTTTAAGATTTTGATAAACATGGATATCATAAGAGGAAATTGCGATGAAACTTGAATAAATAAAGAGGAAACATCGCCTATTAAATTTTATGGTTAAGCTCTGATAGTTTTTTTCCATTTAACTAAGTAAAAACAGATATTATGGAAATAAAGTGTATGTATAAGGGTTGTAATTCTGAAAATAAACTATTGAATAAACTATCAAGACATTTCATGGTTGTAATATCTTAAATAAACTAATTTTGGTCAAAAGTCTCGAGTATAGATTTAAAAAATAAGAGTGAAGATAAAAAATTCAAGGAAAAACACCCATATTTATATTGAAATAATATTGGTTGTTATACGTATAAAATTTTCAACATGAGTGGCATTTTCTAGACTAACAAATCTATTCAAAACTTAAATTTTAAGGCTGTTAAGTAAAACGCGAGGCACCATAATTCCATATTTGTAAAAATAATTTCTTATCAGAATTTTACTTCTTTTTAAAATAGTCACCCAGTTACGGTGTTAAATTTACTTCATTCCATATTGTTTTCATGACTAAGTTTAGACTATTGTGACAAAACAGTCGTAAACTCATTCCTCTTATCTGCTGGAAGAAAGAATAATTTATTTTAGTCATAGGAAAAGCAATTTCCGAGGAACTCCTGTAACTTGGGTTTACTAGACTAGTTCAACCCTGATATAGAACACTTTTTTTTGGTTTTGTTTAAACCAGAATGCGTTTACAGTTTAGTATTACGTAAGAAGTAATTAGAAAAATGATCGTATATAAGGCGATGATTTTCAAAATTACCGCTATCCAAAAATGTGTTTCAAAAATTAGTCAACAATGGATTCTGATTAACATGGCACTTCAGCATGCAGATGTAGCTGAATAATCTAGCAAAATTCTATCTCTTATAGCAATTTAATGTTAACTACAGTTTTGCAGAAAACCCCACATATGTGTAAAAGCTTTTAGCGATTTATGAAAATCACTTATATTTCCTACACGAGTATGGCGACCTTTAGGTTAGCTTCATGTCTGTAGTTAAAATGTACTATTTCGAACTTAAAAAAAGATAGTATGAAAAGAGTTATTTTTACAGCTAGTATAAATAAGAAATAAATAGGCTGAAGTATAAATAAATCTTTGTAAAAAGTAAGCGGGTTTAAAATTTATCAGTCGTTCATCAAAGAGATTGTTCATTAAAGATAAGGGATTGCAAGCATCGTACTTTACATAGTATAGTCTTTTTAATAAACAACAAGAATCACTAATTTTCTAGTCAGCAGTATAGGTAATCTCAATATATAGAAATTAGAAAATGAATTTAAGCATGTTTTACAGGAGAAACGCAGTGGTTAGTTTTTCAGAACACCACATATTATGTGTAAAAGTTTTTAGAAATTTACAAAAAATAATTTAAAGTTGATAGGGACAGTTTTGAAAATTACCTCCTTGTAATTAGTAAAGGATTGCAACTTTATCAATTGTTAGTAATACATATTGTTCATTCAGGGAACAAAGGACTTTCAACCAAAATTTTATTTAAATTTTCAACTCTATATACAAAAAGAGGACTAATTAATATTTTTTACTACACTCAACACACTTAGAATTCACAAATAATTTTTTTGTAGCAGAATAACGCCAAATCTTCAAATTTTTTTTTCCAAAATGCTGGCATTTTTCGAAATGCTCCGGGCACTTTCCATATCATTTAAATCCTTAAATATTGTAAGTTTACCATATAACTATCAACGTAACTGCGCATAATTTTTATTTGTATGTATCGGAAGCAATTTTTTTTATTAAGCTTGATTGTTACTTTATGTTTTTGCATCCTTTTATTTGATTTAGAGTTAAAAAAAACTGGAAAGAATTTGTATTTTCAAAGAATAGATTTGTGGCAAATCCTTCTATCAATATCTCTGAGAAATGTAGAAGAAATCAGAAGGAAATGAATGTGTGTGAAACATTTTTAAAATGCTAGCAGTCTGAAAAATTTTTTGAAAAAAGTTAATCTTCTGCCCCAAAATACTTATTTGTAAATTCAAAGTGTCTTCAATATACTAATAATATTGTCATTTTATATGTAGAGCTACAAATTTAAAATAAAAAAACCAGATTGAAAGTCCTGTGTCGAATTTAATATAAGAAATTTCAATCTTGTACTTTACATGATATAGACATTTTCTTTATAAACATGATAAACCACTAATTTTCTCTTCTACACTATAGGTAATCTCAGTATGAAGATATTAGAAAATTAATTTGTTTTACAGATGAAATACAGTGTTTAGTTTTGAAAAACACCACATATATTATGAGTAAAATTAACTTAGCGAATTACGAAAAATCCTTATTGTGGAAAATGAGACTTCGAAAATTACCTCTTTGTGAAAAGTAAACATTTTCGAATCAAGGCTGCTATGTACTAAGAAAAAAATCGTATTTCCCTTTTCCTCTTCTTGCAGACTCTGTGGTGGGAGGAGTCCAGTTGACAGTTCGAGAATTCCAACCCCCTTATGATTGACATTTTGAGGGATTTTAATGGCTCTCTCTCTATAGGGGGGGGGTTAAGTGCTGCCCCCAAATTTATTATTTAAAGTATATTTTCGTCAAATATTTACAGGTACATAAATGCTGATAATCAACTAAAATTGGTATTGTCAGATAGCCTGAACTTTTCTGCAAAGTGCTACAGGAATTATTTTATAAATGTCGTCCACTGAAGTAATGAGTTATTAATATTAATCATAATTTAAATATAATAACGATCATAATTTAAATTTATGAGCGTTTAAAACAGACTATACCAGATTTTTCCCCGAATAATTTAAATTTTAAAATATTAATTTCATTTAAAAAAACGAAAAATTTACACAAATGTAAAATTTCTCTATGACGGAGTACAATTAAAAAAAATCTTTGCATCCAAGTCGGCAATCCGTGGAAAATTTTTTCCCATAGGTTAACATTGAGGTGAGCGAATCCAATGGGGTTAGTACATAGCAGCCTTGGTTAATTCAAATGGATTTCACACTCGTACTTCACATCATATAGACATTATTATTTTATAAACATCAGAGGCCACTAATTTATTTTCTACAGAATAGGTATAATCTCAGTATGTAGAAATTAGAAAATTAATTTAAGCATGATTTATAGATGAAAAAGAGACATTCCCAGTATCTCTTAAAACACTAAAGTATTTCAATTCGAAACGGCTATTTTAAACTTCCTTCCCCGTAGTTAGAAAAGCGGTAGAGACTTTCTTTAACTTTCTTCATTAGGCATTCAGATTAGTAATTAGTTTCTCCAAGAAATTGCGATACCTCCACCAAAAAAAGGAAGTTAATTACAAATTCCGTATTTTAATTAGTGTTAAAGTTGTTACACAATAAAAACACAGCCTTTGGCAAGCAGGTAACAAGCCATCTGCAGATGCTTATGTTAAAATGAACGACTTAGCGTCGCTCCTTCCACTGCTAGAAAAACTCTAAATGGGAACGAAGAAATTCTGAAGTAATTAAAGAAAGTAGAGAAAACAAAAGGAATTCTTGGCTTTGACAATGATTGTCAGTTTTTGCTACGTTTTCTCTGAAGGAAATTAATGACTAGAATTTGTGCGTTTAGAAAAGAAGGGAATAGGAAATGTTTATCTATAATTTCTCTAGATAAATGCTATGTTAAATGTTTATAGTAACATGGATTTTGAAATAAAAAGAGATGGTATACATTTATTTAGACTTTGCCGGAATCTCTTTAGTTTTAGAAATGGTAGTTTACCATCAGTTTAAATAGTATTGGGAAGTAAACTTTAGTTTATTAATTATTAATAAACTAAAAGCGAATTACCAATTTTAAATAATTTAGATTATTAATTTCTTAGTAGTCTAAGATTGAATTTAATTTTAGCATTAATCGTATTCATATTGGTGTGTGATGGAGGCACTACATTTTGAATAATCATAATTTTAGAAAGGTCTATTAATTAAATGTTAGTAAGATTTTTTTTATTAATTTTGACCCTTTTTTGTTCTATCTAGGTGGTGAACTAACACTACGATTTGCAGTTTAACTAAAAAAAGAGCTTAAAAATTATCAATGTAAAATATACGGTAAAAACCTATTAAACATTTTGCAGTCTTGGTACTTAATTTTCTGCATCAACCCTTTGAAATCATACTGTATAAAATGTTAACCGCACTGAACTGGTTGAAGAGTTTACGGTTTTAACACTAGAATTTTTTTAAAAACAGTTACTTCATGTTATTAATGAGCTCAATAATCCGATGTTTATACCTGTGATAATCTATTATATGTATTGTGACATTGTCTCAATTACTACACAAAATTTGTTCTTAAATAAATATGTGATGCCCCTTTCCTACCCCTCAACATGTCATCTATCTGCAACTACTTGACCTGAGCGGTTTCATAAACTCTTGAATTAGAGGCCATAAAGTACTAGTAATGTGCAGTTTTTGGCGTTATAGAACGCATAAGTCCGAAAGTGGTTCGAGGGCTCTTCAGATTTTGACACTATAGTGACGACTGGAATCTCATAAACTTGGAACACTTACCAGCATTTCAAACGCCAGAGAAATCCCTTTGAATTCACCGACACTATGAAGATAGACGGCAGGAGTCCACGAGGCTGAGATCTGTTTTAGATTGCTAGGGGGATCTCCTGGGGAGATCTCCAGGAATTCTCCTGGTCGGAGGCCTTGTTAGGCCAGAGCTGTCTTGGAACCCGAAAAGCCAACCTGATGATCTAACTATATTATAGCTTGCTGTACATACTTGCTTTAAATGGAGTAGCTATAGTATGTTTAACGTATCGTAGTAAATAGTTGAAGCGTAAGGCATGTCTTATTCACTACGGTACAGTATGCTATCAAAAAGAGTGTTTACTGTAATCACTTATAAAGGTGGCGCAGATGAAAGCGAAACTTTTGTTTTGCTTTTCTGTAATGATTATTTATTAGAATATGTGAACACACAGCATGGAACAGTGATACATGAGCTACATATCTGATACATATACAGTGGAATCTCCATCTATTGTTTTCCAAGGGACCGATTGAAATGAATGATAAATGCGGGAAAACGATAGATGCGGAAGCATAACAAAGCAATATGATCGTCGGGACTGAATAAAATGAACGACACATACGGAAAAACGATGGATCCGAAAACAATCGATCGAGATTCCACTGTAGTCGATTTGTCGGTTGAAGCAAGTGTCCCAGCGATTCATTGGATTTTGGATACCCTGAGCGAAGATTGCCCTGCGGAACCAGTTTCGAACGGTGACAGACCCCTGCATAAGACCTCGAGAACCTTTTCCAGTGGACTGAAGATGTAGTTAGTCGCACGGTGAAAAGTCAGGGCTTTAACTCTGCACTTGTAGTGCGGCGTCTTACAGACGCCAATAGCATTTTGTTTATATTTTGCGTATAGATGGATTGCTGCATATGCCCAGCAGATGTCAATATACCTGCGAAATTGTTTATGTATGAGTCATAAATAACAAAACCCCTGCAGTCGCTTACATTACTTTATGGTAAACGGATATATATACCAAAACACCCGACTGAGTCTTCACAAAATTTGGGAAAATTTCTGATACAAATGTTTTTAAAAAATTTTCATTATATTGTTTTATCCTATTGTAAAAAGTGCTTAATTTTTTCTACTTGATTTGTTTTCATTTATATAAATTGCTTATAGAAATTATTTCTTTCCATTTGAATTGATTTATTTTATTGTAAAAAATGGATATAAAAATTATTTTAAAAATTCATAGGTTTTCATTTGCATCTATCATGTTCTTAACTTATTCTATTTGTAAAAATATTTATTAAATCAATAACTAAAACTTAAATAATATGATGTGGAGACTACCAGACGGTACGCGACCATGCCAGCAATTTTTATATACGCGACCTGTGTAGGGTTAAGGGGTATAGTCAAGGACCTCTAAGTTGCAAATCTCGCTCACGGTAGCAATCTATTCACTAGCAATTGCGAAAATGATAATGTCTCGGCATGTCCAGTGCTCAAACGTTCTATACGAAATTAACTAAACTGTCTAAACACAGTGCAACGTGGCAGACACTCATGCCCAAAGATTGTTAAAAAGAGAAAAATTATTTATTTCAAAAAACTACTCTAAAATAATTACAAGATAAAAAGAACTTTTTATATACCATGTTTTTAAATTTTCTGTTGAATCATATAAACTTTGCAATTCTATGTACTAATAAATACTTTAAAAAAAATCTTTGAATTATCCCACTAACTTCAAATAAAATGAAGTTAATTGGAAGTTAATTTGAGTTTAACTTTTTGCTCCCGTCCCGGCCGTTAGATGGCTGCACCAGTCTACAAAACAGAATTAACTGAAAATTAATTTAATTCTGCTTAAAGATGGCTATAAGTATTAAAATAATTCATTGTCATCGTGTTCTGAGCTATTCGAAAAGTTTCAAATGTCTAGCTAGTCGGGAAGTTAGTTAAAAATCGATTGCAAGATTTATACTGGACAAACACACACACAAAAAAGAAATCGAGATAATAAAAACATGGTAAAAAATCAAAGAAAAATGTTATTAAATTTTACATATATTTTTTTCAGAGAATTCTCAAGAAATTTTAAAATTCCGTAAACTACATAATTTAAGAAAAATAAATGAAAAAAAATCTAAATTTATCCGAGAAATAGTCAAATGAGTATCGCAAAGTTTTAGAATGAGTTTGTTTCAGGAAATTTAAAACAATTCTAAAAATCGCAAATTGACTGAATAAATACCGACATGATTATAACATAATTAAAAATTAACAAAATAATACCTTTTGAACGATACTGATACAATCAACGATAATAAGACTGTGAATTCATTGTCATTTATCATGTGGTATTTAAGAGCGAGTGAATACAAAATTAATATAAATGAAATGAAAACTGAAATTTTAATAATGTGTATTGATATTTACAGTATTTGTTAGGTCCCAGGTATCAAGTAAGATACATTAAAAAAGATTCCTTTTGTTTAGTGCATTATTCATTTTTTCAGTATTGCAATGAGCCAGAAATCTATGTACACTTATACCTCGCTATACGGCCGCTCTTTATACGGCATTTCGCTATAACGGCCTTTTTTAATTACAGCACTTTTTCGATTTACGGCCCACAATGTTTCGTTATACGGCCACAACAGCGGAGAGTGATGATGGCAGCATGTTATAGCTTAGTGATTCTTCATGTTAATATCCGTCATCACATTAAAACAGTTTTTAAATATTTTATGGTTTTTATTTTTGGTATACATATGTGCGTATGATTTTTTTTGTCTTTTGTTTATATGTTTGTTTTTTGATTTTCTGTTAATTATTATATTGTTTTGTACTTCTATTTTTATGTAAGCATTTGTATAGGAAAATAGCTGAAAATCCGCACTTCGCTACGGAGTACATTCAATTTAATTCAACGGTCAATATATGCAATTAATGCCAAAATAAATAAATAATATATAAAAAATAGATACGACGATCAATGTATACAATTGATGTGAAAAAAAATATATTTATGAAAAAATCATGAGGGATATTTTTATAGGCAAAATATTGTAGAAGAAAATATTCAAATTAAATCTAATAGGACATAATAAAGAATATAGTACAGTTAATATAGGACAGTTCGAAGAACATATCTTTCACTGTATTTTAAGATTTTTTTCGATAGTGTAAAATCGTCTGCCGCATTGTTAAGAATTTTTTTTTGTCTACTAGGGGCTTTGCCCCTAGGCTCGCTACTCTCTCTCCTCTGGTGAATCAAGTGAATGAATGACTCAATAGTTGTTTACAGCGATTGAGTCATTCATTTGTTTACAGTTGAAGCTCCCCCCCCCTCCCGGCGAAATGGATGAAGCCCGCCTTTGGGTGAAAAATTGGATCTTCTTTCATGTCCTTCTGCAAAGGAAGCGAATGAGAAGATTTTTTTGAAGTGTTTCTTAAAAATTCAATTAAAAATCGAAATTTTAAGATAGAGACTTGAAATGAAGTTTATATGAATGAGAAAGCTTTCATCTTCCTGTTGATATAAGTATTTTCTTTGTAGCATAATAAGTCTGAGAGCATCGAATTTATATATCTCGAAATGCATAAATTTTTCCAAAATGTGGGTTTTCAATTTTAATAAAAATATCAGTCTGTTTTAAATTATTTTTAAACAAATGAGGTCTTGTTTGAAGGAGAAATGTCTGTAGTCTTAGATTGTAAAAGAAAAAAAATCTACGATCCTTTTTTGGCGAGTTATCGTAATCTGAACATGAAAAAGTCAATATTTTCCCACAAAACATAAAATAAAAAAAAAACTTAAAGTCCGACGAATATGAGACATATCTTACTTTCTTCCCCACATTGTTCTGCATCGATTGGTATCGGTCTCGACCCCATACCCCCAGCGGTTTCGGAGGAGATAGCGTGACAAGCTTTCGACAGCGGCGTTGCCGGCAGCGGCAGCGCCAGTTACTTTTTTTTAGAATAGAGAGATTACGTTGTTATGCACGTGACGATAAATTTATTTAAAAAGAAATCACGTGATAAATATTTAATAAATTAAATACTAAAAATTAATCTTTAAAAATTCCCCAAAAATAAGAAATTGAAGGTAAAGATTCGAAAAAGATTTCATTTTAAAGGAATTTTTAGAATATTTCTTGTGATATAAATTTTATAACCCTCAGATTTTTATTTTAAATGCAAACTTAAAAGAAGTTGCAAAAAGAGCTTAAAAATTTAATTTTAAAAAATCTAACAAGATTTTTTCAAAAATCTTTCTTAGTGTACCTCTACACTATAAGTAGAATCGCCTTGCAAAATTTCAGCCATTTAGGTCCCGCGGCTTGGTCTCTGCGTTGTATGTAAGTCTGTCAGTCAGTTACGGAATTGTTTTATATATAGAGATTAAGAGTAAAACTTTAGAGTGAACTAAAATTTATATTATTTATAAAAAAATGGAACAGATCCAATTAAATTTGTATGGATTTCTATCAAAATAATTGATCCGTTACACGTCTTTTCGCTTTACGGCCAACTTTTCCGAAACGTTTCTAGGCCATAAAGCGAGGTGTACTTAAGTTTCTATGCCGATTGTTTAGTCAGTCCGTCAGAGAAAACTACTGCATCAATTTACTTCATTTTGTTTCTTAAAAGATTTTATTCTATAGAATGTGAAATTTGGTTTTTGTAATCGCAATTTCTATTCATTAGCGATAATTTACAATTAAAAATTGCTTTCTGCGCATGCTCAGTGTCATGTTTAAATCTGGCTATACATACTAAGCACGAGGCGGCATAACACGTTAATTTGTTTATACCGAGGAATCTCTCTAGCTCTCTCTCTCTGCCATTCTTATTTTTTAAATATGTTTGTTAGATATAGATTTAAACCTGACGGAAATTGTTTATTTCGCACTGTTGAGTAACCATATCTCTTTATAGAGTCAAATAGAAATTTTAATGTGTATTTCACTATTCTTAATATTATGATTTTCAATATTCGGCAATAATGTGTTGAGTATAATTTATGTATTAGTAAATTTATTTACTACCCAGCCGTCATGTTTTGACGGGTACCAACTAGTATTACTTTAAGTAGTAAATAGTGTTACAGTCTACCAATATATGTTATACCCTCATACAATAGTTACATGCTATAATTATAGATTAGATTAGCTGATAACTCTGACTGGTGAAAAAAAATACATAAATTCTTGTTTCTAAAATATATGACGATTCCTATAATTAAGGCGTCTTTTATACACAGATCTTTCTTTTTAAATTGTGATGTATTTTTTCCTCTTTTTGTGACGTGCATAAAACATCACCCCTAATATCGCCAGATTATTACTTCAACTATATATAGAGATCAAAGATACTTTCTGATGAATGACGTACTCAAGTTGTAATTACTTTAATGCATAAAAATATATTATTTCCTCTCAACTATCTGACTTTTGCAAAAGATTTAGCTCTCGACAAAAAAGTGACTAATATCACGTGTTCCGATACTTCAGGTTTGCTTTTTTTTTCTAACACTTGTTTTTCAATTTAAAAATTTAGTTTCTCCGAAAAGAAATGACCCGTCTCTCAGCTAATGTTCAGATATGGAAATCTTTCTTCTTTTAAACATTATCTACGTCTTCAATGTTATGTCCCCTTAATGACTTTTCTCCGAGATTATTCAGCCGTTCTGAACGAGGCCTATCATTATACATTGTTCCAGTTTTTACTTTTTTCCCCCTTCTCCGCCAGACATTAAGTAATGCTTCCATTTATTTTCTATGTTAATTTGGGAAAATGTATAGGTGATGTTAACAAAGGATGTAAAATACCTCGAGAAAACTTTTGAGAGAATTATGTCCACGAAAGTATACTTTTCGAAACATACTTTTTTTTTCATTTTGTTATATATGTAGTGTGTTGGTTTTCTTTTAGATAATAGAACTTAGCGGAAACTAAAGTATCCTATACGGGAGGAAAATAACTTTATAATGATAGTTTATTCAGGAAACTTTTAGTGACATCTGCATGATATATGTAGACAATACAATTGCAATTTGCTGTGCTCTGTGATTCTTTTTCTGTAATACTTTAACTCTAAGAATAAGATGAGCACTCATGAATCAGATGATAAAATTCTCACTCTAATTTTAAGACACATATTTTTTCAAATGATACTGGAAATATTTTTTTATGAAGCATACGTACCGTGTATTTAATCGGTTTGCCGATGAAAGTATAACTGAATTTCAGAGACATAACAAATGCTAAGTTATGCACTGTTAGGTACATAAATAGGCATAAGAGTAAACTTCCATAAGAGTAAATAAGATTATTGTAAGTTTTAAAAATAAATAAAAATATTAAGATATTTAAACTCTAGGCATATTTTTTTCCAATGAATATCAAAATTTGAGACCTGTCTCTTAATGCTGCTGCGTACTAACTCTATTGGATTCGCTCACCTCAATGTTAACCTATGGAGAAAATTTGTCTCATTTATTTCTCTTCATAAATTCTGATAAAAAGTTATTTTCAGATAGCGTGATTGTTTTTCTGCATCTTGAAACTGGATTCATTTTATAAATTTCGTCCACCAAACGAATTAGTGAGCGTTTAAAACACTCTGCGAGATTTTTTATCACTAACAATTTGAAATTTAAACTATTATTTGCATTTCAAAAAATACCCAAATGTGTAAAATTTCTTTTTCTGTTACCAAGTATAGTTAAAAAATTTCAGATAGTCTGTTCTAAAGAAACTACTGCTGATTATTAACTTCGGATTACTTATCGTTGCTTACCTCTTTTTTTTTTGTGTGTGTATGTGTATATATATATATATGTATACACTGCTGGCAACCCAAATTCCAACACCAAGAAAGACAAGAGATATCACAACAAAATTTATTTTGTAGATAACATGTTGACCAAGTATCAAATGATTAAATTTATAGACTTCTGTGAAGTGTGGTTCCTGCCAAAATCAGTAGCCAGAGTAGCCGCCATTGTTGGAGATCACCGCTGCCACACACCTCGGCATTGATTCAAAGAGACTTTGGATGAGTTCTTGGGGTACAGCTGACCAAGCAGCTTCCACACGTTGCCAAAGTTGATCTGCTGTGGCAGCTGGGGATGGAATCTGGGTCAATCGTAGAGCAACCATTGACCACATGTATTCTATCGTAGAAAGATCCGGAGAGCGAGGCGGCCAGGGAAGCAATTCAATCTGGAGATTGACGAAGAACCGTTGGACAATGCGTGTCACATGTGGTCGCGCATTATCCTGTTGAAATATGGATGTGGGCAAGCCCTGAAGGTAAGGAAGGACAACTGGCTCCAACACCTCGGAGATGTAGCGCTGGCTGTTTAAAGTACCGGCAATGCGTTCTAGAGGTGTGCGAAAGTGATATCGAATACCGCCCTATACCATAATACCCGGTGCAAGACCAGTGTGGCGGTGCACAACGCAGCTGTTCAGAATCCTCTCTTCACGGTGTCTCCAGACTCGAATGCGACCATCGTGGTGTTGCAGACAGAAGCTTGACTCGTTAGTAAAGACAATTTCATTCCATTCTGCCATCCACATCCTTCTGTCATCGCACCATTGGCGGCGGAGACGTCTGTGGTTCTGCGTCAAGGGTAGACAAAGCAATGGACGTCTTGCGGACAGACCACTCTGCTGTAAACGGCGTCGAATGGTACGCGCAGACACTGGATGATGCGTTACAGACTGCATGTGTTGTGCTATGGTTCATGATGTGACTGAGCGATCCGTCACTCCCATGCGGAGCAATTGCCTGTCATCACGTGAAGTGGTGCGCTGAGGTGGATGCGATCTAACACGCCGGTCCGTCGTACCACTTGCATCCAACGATCACATATTCGCATTACAGTTGTTTGGTTTCGTCCAACACGACTACCGATTTCCCTAAAAGATAATCCACAATCTTGGTAGGCCACTATCCTTCCTCTGTCGAACTCGGATACTTGATCAAAAGATGATCGCTGTTTTCGACAAGGCAGAATTGATCGTTTTTTTTTTTTGAAAAAACCACAAGAAAAACATAATTGCCGAACTTGAAATCGTCGAAATCTCCAAGCCTTAAATAGCGCTTTGAAGTGGCGCCACAGGCGCGCGTACTGTGCGTCTGAACTGAAATTCTAATCATTTGCATATCTCACCTCCGCTAATGCATGTTGTAAATTTCATGTTATTTGCATGTTTCCTTCAGGGTGTTTCATTTAATAGTGTCCAGCAGTGTATATATACATAAAAATATTGACGCATTTTGGTACTTTTCTGTTTAACTGTTTACCCAAGTGATACACACTGGGTTTGACGCGCTGCCAAAATTATAACTCGCGACGACGGTCGGTTTTAGAGTCTGAAATTTTGCTTTCCGGCTGAATGTTATGGAGGAACGTTATCCTATGTTATCCTATACAAGTCAGCAATCTTTGGACATGAATTTTCTCCATAGGTTAACGCTGAGGTGAGCGAATCCAATAGAGTTAGCACACTTCAGCCTTAAGCTGCATGGCACAAAACTTTAAACATTAGGCTAGCATAATTTTTTAGTTGATAGGCGAAAGAGCCAAATTTTTCTCATCTACCCCTGTGTTAACCCCATTGAAGACTTGACAAGTGAGACCTCAAAATAAGGGTAAGTAAAAGACTTGAAGATATAGCTCAATGGACTGTATAAGTAATCATTTATGGACAACCTGTTTGATTTTTACAACCTCCCTTGGCTCGAAAGCTGTCACTGTTAGTCCCGGCTCCTCCTAAATTGAAATCGATGGAGGTGTGACTCACTAATTTACTAGACTCAAAATTTACTACTCACCCCACAAAATTTTCTAATTGGAAAAGTGTGGAAAAAATTGACCTTAGTGCTCCAAACGAAACCCTAACCCTAACTAGGAAAGTAAGGTAACAATATTTATTGTAACGATTTAACAGATAAATGCTTCTGCCCATATTTCTTATGTATTTTCTTTGTGAAAGCGTTTGGATTTTGCAAAAATCATAACTTAACTACAATCTCTTGATGGGGCTACTTATTTCTTGGCATAAAATACCATGAGTGGGGTATCTTTTCCATCTTTAACTAGCTACCTTATACGAACTCTAATAATATCCTATCATATGAAAACAATGTACATCTCAAGTATAATAATTTTAGAAGTACTTAAGAACTTCCACCCAAAAAATTATTTAAAAAAAACTAAGGAATAAATGTCTATATTTTTAGGATAACAACTCTGCTCTCAATTCTAACGCTTTTTTTCGAGAATCATCCAGCTTTATTCTTTATTTACGGAAGTTTAATGCGACAATGGACCTTCAGATTGACAAAAATTTGTTCCCAAAACGATTTTTTTCTTCCAGAAAATGATTCTGCAACTCGTCAGCTTTATATTATAAAAAAGTATTGGATGAGTGCAAAAGTTCTACCCGTTTTTATTACCCATAAAGAAGAGCAAATAAACGCAAAATGAACAGTACCTATTATTGTGCATAATCCCCATTGCTATCTATGACCTCTTGCCATCTTTCTGGTAGGAGATGAATCCCACGGCGGTAAAATTCTGGCGGTTTCAAGTCAAAAAAGTCTTGGATGGCAGTTTTCACAGCATCAAGATCATCAAAGATGTTCTGACTGAAGGAATTGTTCAACACACGAAATAGGTGATAGTCAGTTGGTGCAAAGTCAGGAGAATAGGGAGGGTGGGGTAAAACCTCCCTACCAAAGCCCAGTAACTTTTGGCGAGTGATGACAGCAGCATGTGGCCTGGCGTTATCATGATGAAGGATAACACCGCGACGATTGATGAGACCTGGCCGCTTTGCTACCGAATGTGAATGCAGACTGTCTAACTGTAAACAGTAGAAGGCAGCATTGATGGTTTGGTTGAGTGGCAGAACCTCCCAGTTAATTATTCCCTGCAAATCCCACCACACACTGAATAACACCTTCTTGGGATAAAGTTCAGCTTTCGAGTCGGTGCAGGTGGATCATAAGGGTGACACACAGTCCTATGACGCTTTACATTACGGTACATAACCCACTTCTCATCTCCGTCACAATTTGTATCAAGAATAGGTCATCTTTGTATCGGGAAAGCAAGGAAACACAGGTGGAGATTCGGTCATCCCGATGATTAGCTGTCAGGATATATGGAACCCAACGATCCAACTTTCTCTTAAAACCCAACTTAACCAGACGTCTCTCGACCGTTGTCCGGTGTACCTTGAAGGTCTCCGCTAATTCTTGTACGGTTGGGTTCGGGTTGTTCCTTATGGCTTGGTCAATATCGTCTTCTCCAACGTGTGATGGCCGTCCACTCCTAGCCTGGACTTTGGCCGCTGCTGTCTCCTTCCCTAAATTTACGAAACCATCGATGGCATGTGCTTTCGTCTATTGCATCCTCCCCATAAAATTGACAAACATTCTGACATGCTGCGGCTGCTGTACAATTTTTAACGACCTCGTATAACAAACATTGTCTTATATGCTCCTTCTCGCTTTCTATGTTACACCCTCTGAGATTTTTTATGAGATGATTAACTTTGTGAGACACGATGCATTTATACGTGAGGCATCCACACGTTTGATTGCACACTCCTCGCAGCCCGTGCCTGCTCCAAAAATAGATTCGTTCGCTCGAGTCAAGGTTATCTCTCAAAAAAGGGTATTCCCCTGAAAATCATGTTGCGCTCGTCCTCTGCTGTATTAAACTAATGGCGTTCGCCACGCAATTAATCTATCCTGAAGCCTCCTTAAAATTTTTTTTACTTATTATTTTACCACTAATTCCTTGACATATAATATATATATATATTATCTTAAGTTAGAAATTTTAAATATCTTTCTATAGCTAACAAAATACAAAATATTCTTTTCTAAAAATCCTCCCATAACTTAGAGGTGCGTCTTATGGTATTAAAAATATGGTAATTTTTTCAGTATTTTTGAAATCCGAGAATCAAAACATATGTGGTTTCGTATGTAATACTTAGTGGAAACGTATGTACATATAATTTGCGAGTTTTATCATTAATTCCAGAGTTAATCTCTTTATGACGTCACTACTTTCTTGCTTCGTATGGGTGTCTCAAAATATCGTCTGGGCGAAATTCACCTTCATTATATTAACTATTCTCGATTTTTAACGAAGTTCTAACTTCTGAAAAAGATGAATATTTTAAAAATATTTGCAACTTAAATTTCAAGAAGGAATGTTTAAAATACTTTTATTTTTAAATACATTACAACCTCGTTTATCCGGATCTCCGAATAATCCGGATCAGATTTGTAGACATTATTTTCATTTAATGTTCACATTAGATATTTTTTTAACTTTGATAGCAATAACGTAGCTACAAGTGCAACCAATTATTCGCATTTCGGTTTGATTCAATGTACAGTTCCTGCATAGATCACACAACAAATTATGGTAATAAAATGTTTCTTGTTGAGGTTAAGAAAGCTTTACTGGACTTACCAATTCTTTGTTAAGAAATGACGTGAAAAGTCATTTATATATTTTTTAATGTCTTATAAACAATTCTGTGTAATTTTGTTACAAAACAGTTTTTTATCGTAATAAATGGTAAGTCTGCTTAAGTTGCGGATTTCGTTTTGCTTATCACTCATATTACCCGGATTATCCGAATTTTCGATTGTCCGGATTGCATGTGGTCCCAGTTAGTCCGGATAAATGAGGTTGGACAGTAAGTGAAATCTCAACTATCTATGCTAATTGTTCCGAAAAACCCGGTAGAGGGAGCTAAAGACTGCTAAAGGAGGAGCTCGCGATTACCGTGAGAACCGCAACGTTAGATTCTCCTGTGTGGCAACAGCAAAAAGCGAAATTTTTTTTTAGATGTAAAGGGAGAAAAGTCGTTTGCATACAGTATAGATGGCTACGTCTTATTTTTTTGTGTTCTCTCGCCGTACGGATTGGTGATTTTGGAAGCAGGGATAATTACCCCCTTACATTATTCGTATTCATATCTCTATTATTCGTTTTCCACCACCCATAGATCACTCCAACATTCGTATTTAAAATACCATTCGTAGTGTCGCCATTTCTGCGACATGTTTTAATTCTATTCGCAGTGTCGCCATTGCTGCGATACTAATCTATTAGTATACAAAACAGTTCCGTAACTCACTGACTCGCTAAAATAACGCACAGACCAAACCGCTGGACCTAAAAGGCTGAAATTTTGCTTGGAGATTCTTCTTATGGTAGGGGTGCACTAAGAAAGATGTTTGAAAAATTCTTCTTAGATTTTTTAAAACTAAATTTTTAACCTGTTTTCGTAACTTTTCTAAAGATCATAAAATTCCTTTAAAATGAGATCTTTTTCGAATCTTTACCTCGATTTTCTGATTTTTGGTGAAATTTTAAAGATTAATTTTTAGAATTTAATTTATTAAATGCTGATCACGTGAATTCTTTTTCTGGTACTATAAATTAATTCATCGTCACGTGAATAACAACTAAATAGACAAAAAAATATTTTTTTCTTTCTAACGCAGCAGACGATTAGATATTATCCAAAAAAATAAATATCCCTTACGATTTTTTTATAAATATATATATATATTTAAATCAATTGTATACGTTGATCGTCGCATTTATTATAAATATACGTACGTAAGCTGAAAAGTAATGCACACATGCTTGTAGAGCGCGAACGAAATGACCTTCAAAACAGCGCCAAGTGGTATTTGGAAGTTCTATCCCTCATAAATACGCATGCGCAGGTTTGAAATCGTAGTGTTCATTCTGTGTATTTTGAAAAGCGGTAGTATGGAGACGTGTTCTAGTGCTATGTCAACGGCGAGTTATACAGCGCGCTGTTATCGAATTTTTAACAGCTGAAAAAGTGAGTCCTACTGAGATTCATCGTCGTTTAAAGGCTTTTTAAGGTGACGATGTTGTTGATAGGGGTACTGTAAATCGATGGGTAGTAAAATTTCGTGGTTTCGAGCCTGGAAAAGCCAATTGTTGATGAAACACGCAACGGACGTCCGATCACTGCCACAGACGATGAACATCGCAAACTCGTCGATGATTTGATTCAAAATGACCGGCGAATCACTCAAAAGCGTATTGCAAACCATAATGGAGTATCCAAGGAATGTGTCTGCTTCATTATAGAACGATTGGGATACCGTAAAATATGTGCTCGATGGGTACCACGCCGTCTCACAGGCGACAACAGCGTCGGACTGGAGAGGCTCTGCTAAACCTGAAGTTTGAACCGATTCCACACCCTCCTTATTCCCCCGATCTTGCGCCTTGCAATTTTTTCCTCTACTCAAGAGAGACCTAAAGGGTAATCATTACACCTCGGACGATGTGGTGAAGGCAGCTGTCAAGTCGTGGATTCGGGAAAAGTCGGAAGAATGTTTCAGTGACGGAATGAGAAAACGTGTTACACGTTGGGAGAAATGTATTAGCCTTAACGGTGACTATGTTGAAAAATAAATATATGATTTTGAAGCTTAAGAATTGTACTTCAATGTTTTTTTTGCCCGATCTCGCTATTTCTTTTTGTTCGCTCTCTACAAGCATGTGTGCATTACTTTTCAGCCTACCCTCGTATATACTTATTTTTTTGGCATTAATTGCATACATTGACCGTTGTATTTAATTTGAATGTACTCCTTAGTGAAGTGCAGTTTTCACCTAGTAAAGTTATATTCGATAGATGTTGAGCTACAGAAGCACTGAATATAAGGTGAAATTTTCATATGAATTTTTAGAGTAAAAATATTGTTTATCCGGACTAATTTTTATCGTTAGTAAATCAAGACTACTTCTCTCATGCAATTTTTTTTTCTCCTTTAAAGAATTCTGATTCAGCATTACTTCTTTACCAAATAGTTGCAATCACTTCACTTATATTTTTATTCGTATAACTCTCACGAAATGTCTTCCTCCCTCCTCGGGACATTAATCTTCAGTTAGCTATCTATCTTCTTCTCTTTCCCCTTTTATTAGAACTTTCATCAGAACAAAATGAAGAAAGATATTTGGAGGATGCTTCCTTTTTCCGACATTTCACTATTTGAATAGTTTTCCACGGATAAAAGTTCCCTGAGTAGCTGAGCGCAAACAGAGATTGCTGTATAATTTGATTTTAAAAATTGTTACCAACCAAACACTGCACTGAAATATATAAAACTGGATGAACCATGTGAGATACGCGAGGCGTCGCATGGTGGTTAATTACACCCCATCTCGTGGAAAAAAATGAGTAACAATAATACAAAAACTTAATACTCGACACACTGAATTGTCTAACTGATAAAGTGTGGTTAAAATATCTATTGTATATTAAGAAACAAAAGGAACATTTCACAACCGTGGAAAGCGGCAGTTTACTAAAACTATTGGATTCACTCATCTCAATGACTTGGATTTAAAGATTAAAAATATATATACATCGTAATAGAGAAATAAATTTTACACCGTCGCTTAAAAAAATATTTTAAACTTAAATTATGTGGGAAAATTATCTGGTATGTTTTAAACGCTCATAAATACCTTTGGTGGATGAAATTTATAAAATGAATCCTATTGCAAGATTCAGAAAAGTTCAGGCTATCTGTAAAATACCGTTTTTGCTGAATTATCAGCATTTATGTAGCTGTCAATAGTAAGCAAATTTTCTCCATAGGTGAACTCAGAGTTGAGCGAATCCAAAAGGGTCATTACACAGCAGCCTTAATAGTACCCAGACACTATGCAGAGTTAAATGGTAGCAGAAAATCTCTTCCAGCAGTTTCCTCCGGAGATTGCATTGGGTTAACTACGTAACTCTGCATTAGAGTTCTTTGAACTATTTTTGAGCTTTAAATTTATAGTTCCGATCTCTTTGGCCCTCACGGACACGCACACTCACGCGCGCGCACACACACACACGCACACACACACACGCACACACACACTGTCTGTCTGTCTGTCTAGTTACGAATTTGGACGGGAGTGAAACGATAACACCATTACTTCTTGGAAAGCCGGGGGTGTTTCAAGAATGTAAAGAGCTTTCCTACTGGTTATGGCTGAAACAAAAAATCTTGGATGACAAGAACTATTTTTTAAAATTTTCATCGCAAATTGGTCCGACAAATGCGTATTGAAACGCAACCTTCTTTTGTTTGTTGTATAGCCCATGTTGTACGAAATGTACAAATGGAATTTTTCCCTGCCAATTGTATAACCAAAGTTCAACACTGACATTTGGCGATCATACGATTGTTCAAAGTAAACTATAGTAAACCAACTTTTAAAAAAAATCTCTCAGTATAGAATCTGGAGGCAGGAAAAAACCGAAAAACGTTCAATAATCTCTTCATATGATTTCTTCGGCATGGGAGGGAGTCGGGGGAAAAGGTTTGTCAAATATTTTTCCTAAAGGTGGTTTTCTGGAGGACTTTTTAAGCTGATCTCATCGTTTTCCAACTTAGTCCTTTCCCGCCAATTACCCCAGACTACTAAATTCTATTAATAGCTCCCACGGAATTCTCTGTCCGTACACTAACGCTTGCCGCATTATAGGTGAATAATCCCGGCGTTTAACTTTTTTATCAAATTTTCTGTTAAAAAACAAACATTTTTAGCCCCTTAAAATCTAACCACTTTAAAAACTCCACACACACACGCACACACACACACACACATATATATTATATATATATAATAATATATACACTGCTGGCCACTGTAAATGCAACACCCTGAAGGAAACATGCAAATAACATGAAATTTACAACATGCATTAGCGGAGGTGAGATATGCAAATGATTAGAATTTCAGTGCAGACGAAATCACGCGCGCCTGTGGCGCCACTTCAAAGCGCTATTTAAGGCTTGGATATTTCTACGATTTCAAGTTCGGCAATTGTGTTTTTCTTGTGGTTTTTTCAAAAAAAACGATCAATTATGCCTCGTCGAAAACATCAATCATCTTTTGATCAAGTATCAGAGTTCGACAGAGGAAGGATAGTGGACTACCGAGATTGTGGATAATCTTTCAGGGCAATCGGTAGTCGTGTTGGACGAAACCAAACAACTGTAATGCGGATATGTGATCGTTGGATGCAGGAGGGTACGACGGACCGGCGTGTTCGATCGCATCCATCAGCGCACCACTTCACGTGATGACAGGCAAATTGTGCGCATGGCAGTGACTGATTGCTCAGTCACATCGCGCACCATAGCACATCACATGCAGTCTGTAACGCATCATCCAGTGTCTGCGCGTACCATTCGACGCCGTTTACAGCAGAGTGGTCTGTCCGCAAGACGTCCATTGCTTTGTCTACCCTTGACGCAGAACCACAGACGTCTCCGCCGCCAATGGTGCGATGACAGAAGGATGTGGACGGCAGAATGGAATGAAATTGTCTTTTCTGACGAGTCACGCTTCTGTCTGCAACACCACGATGGTCGCATTCGAGTCTGGAGACACCGTGAAGAGAGGATGCTGAACAGCGGCGTTATGCACCGCTACACTGGTCCTGCAGGGTATTATGGTATGGGGTGGTATTGGATATCACTCTCGCACACCTCTAGTACGCATTGCCAGTACTTTAAACAGCCAGCGCTACATCTCCGAGGTATTGGAGCCATTGTCCTTCCTTACCTTCAGGGCTTGCCCTCAGCCATATTTGAACAGGATAATGCGCGACCACACGTGGCACGCATTGTCCAACGGTTCTTCGTCAATCGCCAGATTTCCTGGCCGCCGCGCTCTCCGGATCTTTCGCCGATAGAAAACATGTGGTCCATGGTTGCTCTACTATTGACCCAGATTCCTCCCCAGCTGCCACAGCAGATCAACTTTGGCAACCTGTGGAAGCTGCTTGGTCCGCTGTACCCCAAGTCTCTTTGAATCAATGCCCGGCGTGTGGCAGCGGCTCTGGCTACTGATTTTGGCAGGAACCACACTTCAGAGAAGTCTATAAATTTAATCATGTGATACTCAAATTACAGAGATTTAATCATTTTGATTTAATCATCTCTTGTCTTTCTTGGTGTTGCAATTTGGGTGGCCAGCAGTGTGTATATATATATATATATATATATATATATATATATTATATATATATATATATATATATATATATATATATATATATATATATATATGGGCCGTGGTGGCCTTGTGGTACGGCTCGCTGGTTTTCGGTGCTGAGGGTGCTCAGATCGAATCCTGGCGAAGCGCCCCTAAAATGCCTCCGTTTGTGTCCCTTCATAGGGGGCAATGCTGGTCTGCCTATATGGCGCCCCCATAATAAAATGGCCAGGAAAACTTCGGTGAATTATAGGTGAATGTCTTCGTGACAAGTGCCTCCGCATTTGAAAAAAAATTTAATGTAGTGATTATATATATATATATTACTAAATAAGGGGTGATGAATTTCAGTACGAGGAGAGATAAAATGAAGATTCTAAAAAAATGGGTGAGTTATTTCCTTGACCAGATATAGATCTCGAGGATTATCTAGCTTGCGATTTAAACGTCCTGGCATCATAGATTCCAACTCTAAGTGAGTTGATAACCTCAGTATCCGAAAGTTCGCATAATGGTCGTGATGATGATGAGGAACATGATATTCATTCTGCGACAGAAGCATTCCTTAAAGATTTGAAAACATCAAAAGCGTTCTTTCAAATCGTGACGGCCAAGAGAAAAGCTTACAAAAACTCATACGTTGAGAAAGCAATTTGTGATGTAGCTGCTAAATTCAGAAGGCAAAGTAAAATAACCGATTTCGTTAAAGCATAATTTAAAATACATAGGACTAAAACATTGTAAATGAAGAAATTAAAGGATTATTTTTTTATTTTAAGCTCAGTGTTTGGTTTTTCTATAACCCCGATTTAACGGTTTCCCGCATATAGCGTCATTTCTTTGTGGTCCTTTGTATAGCATTAAATCGGGGTTTCACTGTATATATATGCTCCAGTATAACTGTGGAGCACATGGATCAATTTCAACCAAACTTGGTACACTTAGGACTTACAATAGGGGAAAAATACTGTGGGGGTAGACACCCCTAGCACCCCAAGGGGTTAAGGTAAGAGGGGTGACGTGAAAAATTAATCGGGACTAAGAATATTGGTGTCAAATCCATCGTTTTCACGATCGCTAAGATAAATAGCGACCTTCCCGATACCATTTAATAGACCGTTTAGCCTCCATCATCATGGGGTGGGTGAGAACGGGGGAAAATAAAATGTCCAAAATGATCGAGAGCTGAATCAAATACATAGTACTCTGGGTCACTGAGTTGAATGTAATCCTGAAGACATGTAAATCCAAGGTTAATGCACACCTAGAGGTGGAATCGGAGAGGGTGACATTAAAAAAACCGCGATTAGTGCCGAATCCATACTTTTCGGGTCGCTAAGATAAATCGTGATACTCCCGATGCCGTTTAAGTCCAAGTTTAATCCCGCCGGCATGCGGGTGAGAATGAAATATCAAAAATGACCGAGATAAACAGGTGTCCCAAATGCACAGGCAACTCCGGGCAAACTAGTTTATGTAAAGTAAACTTGCTTGCAAGGATTTGCTGATCTGCTATTTGCTGATAATTGAAAATTATTTGCATATATTTTTTGTACAATTCCATAAGTTATGAATGTAGGAACTACTAAATGGAATTTGCGAAGTCTTGTTAATTTTCATTAGTATAAAATAGTTTTACAGTTTCTAATTACTGTAAAATGTAAACGAAACAATTTTAGAAAGTATGAACAGTTTTGATGAATCTTTGAAATGTACACCAATATTTCATCTCATTTAATATGAGTTTCTACATAAGATGATATTAAACAAAGCAACTATTTAATAAAGAGAATGTTACTGCATATAATGCGTATTAAATTAAAGAGTAATTGAATTCACAAAAACATATTTAATGAGATATCTTATATCCGATTGAGCGGACACTTCAAATGATGTTTTTAAGAATTTTGAGCAAGTTTGCTACAGAAATCATTAAATATGATATTGATTAATGATCAGATATTTACAGTTCTTCTAAGCGGTATGTAATTAAATATTTCACTTAGTTTATATTTATGAGTGAACTAAGATCCTATGTCTCGAGACAGTAAGATTCAAGCAATTAAATTCTCAAACATATTGAGTTAAATAATTAAAAAATAATAATACGGTTTAAAAGATTTTTTTCAAGATATGTACAAAAATTAGGTACACCTGCATAGCAACCTATACATACATTGATACAGACATTATACATGGGTATTAAAAAACATTGAAACAACAAACTACAAACCTATTTAATGATATTTATATATATAGCAGCCTTCTAATATATATATATATATATATATATTATATATATATATAATAAATATAATATATAAATAATACAGTGCTGTAACTAGGCAACAGGTGAACCCGCCTAGGGCCCAATTGGAAAGGGGGGCCCAAAAAGGCTGTATTTGTTTTATTTTTCCCAAACCTAATTTATTGAAGGGTCCAAACGCAAATTCTTGACCACGGCACATGAATGGCTAGTTACGGCACTGTGTGTGTGTATGTGTGGGTGTGTGTATATATATATATATATTATATATATACACACACACACACACACAGGGTTCGGCGCAAAGAACGTTCTGATTTGGAGCGTCAATAGAAAAATACAAATCAAGATAAAGATCTTTTATACCTGAGAAAATAAAAAAAAAGTTATTATTTTATTAATTTTTATTTATATATTTATATATACCCTCGGAATGTTCTTTCTGTAGCACCCTGTATATATTATATATATAATATATATATATATATATATATTAATATATTTATTTATTGTGTGTAAGTGATGTAAATTTGTTACGAGTGTACAAACTTGTTTTTAAACTCAGTACTAACCGTGGTCGTGTTTCTAATGAAGTAAGATTTCCACTCATTATTAATAAAAGAGTGTGTGCGTGCGTGTGTGTGCGCGTGTGTATATGGACCCCCAGGCGAATCTGTGAAATTACAGACGTCAATTTGGCACACGGTAGTGCAGACTATGGGAAGGTGCCCTCGAAGCCCGAATTTTAAATTTTATTCTAGAAAAATTTTTATTTTATGTTTTGTGCGATATTTATGTTTTTTAAACTTCAGATTACGATATCTCGGCAAAAAATGATAATAGAATTTTGATCTTTTACAATCTAAGACTACAGACATTTCTCCTTGAAACAAGACCTCATTTGTTTAAATATAATTTAAAACAGACTGATATTTCATCAAAATATTAAAACAACTTTTCGATATTTTTACGCCCTTTTATGCATCTACGGTCGATACTCTTCGTGTTTATATCTTAGAAAGAAATATACATCATCTGGAAGATGAAAGCTTTCTCATTCATATAACTCATTTCAAGTCTCTGTATTAAAATCTCCATTTTAATTGAAATTTAAAGAACAATACGTCAGCGCAAATTCCCCGCTTGATTCTTCAAGCGCGGTTTGGAAGAACCATTTTTTCACCCATAGGCGAGGGGGGGGGGGGGGCTGGAAGAAAGAATTTTTCGCCCATTCGTGGAGGGTTGGACCGAACGAAATTTCTCGCCGGGGCATTTTCCATCTGGCTCCGACTGTTAGCAGAACGTGGAATACGTAGCCACAAAATTTAGATACCTTGATTCGTTGTTTTTTAGTGTTTCCATTCTCTGACAATGATTGCTGAAGGGGCGGGTCCCTAAACCGATCGGCTAGATGGTCGAAGCCCATGTCATGGGTTATGTCTCAGAATAAAACATAGAAAATGTCAATTTTTTTACATGTTATTTATACTTTAATCAATTTTTAAATTGATTTTGGTTAACAAACATTCTTAAAATCCCCGTCAACGCCATCTGTAATTAGGAATACCTCCAGCTTTTTTTATTACAGAACAAAACTCATTTCGGAAGTTTCATTGAAGGTAAAACGAGTAATTTCTGTTGTGGCATCTAAAAAGGTATTTTAAGTAACAATTAAACTTTGAAGCGTATTCCCATTTTAACATTACAGTAATAAGCATTACATCTTAATAAAAGGAATGTTTTCTTATTATCGAATGTTTGCGTGGTGTGGGCTGCCCCCAGGCGAATCTGTGAAACTTACAGCCGTGAAATTTGGCACATGGGTAGTGCAGACTATAGGAAAGTGCACCTCGATGCCCGAATTTTAAATTTTATTCTAGAAAATCTTATGTTTTGTGGGATATTTTATGTTTTTTTAACTTCAGATTACGATATCTCGGCAAAAAATGATCGTAGAATTTTGATCTTTTATAATCTAAGACTACAGGCATTTCTCCTTCAAAAAAGACCTCATTTGTTTAAAAATAATTAAAACAGACTAATATTTCATCAAAATATTGAATCCACTTTTTCGATAAATTTATGCATTTTTTAGCATCTACGGTCGATGCTCTTCGTGTTTTTATCTTACAAAGAAAATATTTACATCATCTGGAAGATTAAAGCTTTCTCATTCATATAAACCTCATTTCAAGTCCCTATCTTAAAATTGTGATTTTTAATTGAATTTTAAAGAACGATATTTCAATACAAATTTTATGGTTCTTTCAACGCGGTACTCTAGGCGTTGGAATCAATCATTCATAAGAAATGCGCATGCGCACAAGGAAACGTTTATTTACTTTTGCCGGTGTTCAATTTTTCTGTATTCTGTCAATTTTTGTTTAATTTAGTTACTTTTTTGCATATTATTTCTTTTTATGCTTCTGTCTGAAACTCTGGAATATTTTTTATTATCATTCTAATACTTAAAAATATAATCTAATCTGATAAATTCTAATAAATTTAAAAAAAAACAAATAACAGTTTGGTTAACAAGAATTATTGTCAAGAATTATTTTCACATGATTGGACAAGCCACAGGTCAACTGTTGAAAGTAATGGAGTAAGGTCATTTTTTTTTTTTTTTTACCATGCAGTAATTTTCATGTCCTGATTCATAATTAGAATCGATAGCTGATTTATACCTCATTATATTTTTAGAATTTAACCTTCTTACTTCTGTTTCAACTTTCCTTTTTATTTTACCATCATGTTTGTTTTGCTATTATTGAAGTGTGTAAAATATTTTTCATTGCTTCTACGATTTAAAATTTTGTTTGTATATTGGATTGAGCACATCTGCCCGCAGCCGTACTTTGTTATTCATACTGTGGTATCATACTGTTATTTTTTTTATCCGTGATTTATACTGTATTTAGTTTTTAAATTGATTTGGTATTGTTTACTTTTCAGCTTTTCCGAATAATTTTCCGAATCTTTACCCCGGAAAGAGAAGAGAGACTGGAAGAAATCAGACAACAACAGCAAAGAATAGTTGGACAAAACCACA